>JAVYIG010001752.1:0-302048 GCA_035222895.1 Strongylocentrotus droebachiensis
CTGCCGCAGACTCTTCATCATACTGAAAGAGTATGCGGAAAGTCTGCGGCAGACCTGCCTCAGACTCTTCATCATACTGAAAGAGTATGCGGCAAGTCTGCAGCAAGTCTGCGGCAGACCTGCCGCAGACTCTTCATCATACTGAAAGAGTATGCGGCAAGTCTGCGGCAGACCTGCCGCAGACTCTTCATCATACTGAAAGAGTATGCGGAAAGTCTGCGTCAGGTCTGCGGCAAAACTAATTTGCATGTGAAAAAGATGACTGTCTGCGGCAGGTCTGCAGCAGATCTGCGGCAAGTCTGCCGCAGGAGTATGCGGCAGGCTCATTTCTTTCCTATGGGTACAGTCAAACCTGCTTTAGTGACCACTTGTCTACAAAGGCCACCTGTCTACAAAGACCACTTTTTGTGTTTCCCTTGGGTGGTTGCTAAGTTTGATTGTACTACTACTACTTACTACTAGTAGTAGTACTACTACTACTACTACTACTTCTCCTACTTCTACTACTCCTACTACTACTACTTCTACTACTACTACTATAGTACTGTTAAAAATATTACTACATATACTACTATTAGTACTACTACTACTACTACTTCTTCTACTACTTCTTCTACTATACTACTTCTTATAATAATAGTCTAAATAATAATTTTATTATTATATTTAATTTTTATGTAGCACCTTTTCAATTACGTAAATGATCTTAGCGCTTTACACTGTACTGTATTAGTCATTGGATCTAGTTGTGATTCTGCACTTATAGTGCATATTCTCCAACCCCACATGGGAGCCTTCCAGCTTTGCGACAGGTGTACATGATGCCACATACCGGTATGCTATCCCAACCGGCTCGGTGTAAAAATGTCAGAGGTAAAAATGTCAGAGGAAAAAATGTCAGAGGTAAAAATGTCAGAGGTAAAAATGTCAGAGGTAAAAATGTCAGAGGTAAAAATGTCAGAGGTAAAAATGTCAGAGGAAAAAATGTCAGAGGTAAAAATGTTAGAGGAAAAAATGTCAGAGGTAAAAATGTCAGAGGTAAAAATGTCAGAGGTAAAAATGTCAGAGGTAAAAATGTCAGAGGTAAAAATGTCAGAGGTAAAAATGTCAGAGGTATAAAATAAAAAACAAAGCATGTGACAAGTTTGTTATGGTTACACCCGGGTTATATATTAGGCTTATCGAAAAAGAACAGCGAGGGATATTCTGCAGTCGTTATTTCACCGCTGCTTTATTTTCCACTTTCCCAGTTTAAATTTATTTACCTTTCGGCCCCAAATTGTGACTCTTTGCCCGATTATTGCCGAAGGAAGACGGGGGGGGGGGGGGGGGGGGGGGGGTGTATTCTTCTTCTGGGGCACGGTGACCCGGCTGCTCTCCCCCTTCCTCTTATATGCTTTGCTATATATCCTTCCGAACAGTGGTCAATGCCTAGGCAGAGAAGGCAGACTAATGGGACATGGTTTCTACTCCGAGTTTCGCGCCTTGCAAGCAGTCATCAGGCAACTGATAGCATTGACATGATTATCCTACAACCTTGGTACAAATAACCCTATTGTATTGTATTCAGGTATTGTAGTCTTATTGTATTGTATAGCTCTTATTTTGAGCGTATTTGTACTAAGGTTGTAGAGGAATCATGTACTTTGACGAATGCTATCAGTTGTCTGATGATCGCTTGTAAGGCGTGAAACTCGGAGTAGCAACCATGCATGTCCCATTAGTCTGCCTTATTCAATATTTATATACCGGTATATTATGCTTTTGTATAAGCAAATGGTACTGGTACACTGAGCAAACTTCTGGGGGAAAAGATTTCTAAAATCGAGAAGTTTGGCCATGTTTTTATAGGCTGAGTTGTCGCTCCATGGTGTAATCATTAAATAAAAAGAAAAGTCAGAACAGCCCACAAAATAGGATTAGATATCTATGAACCTCCCCCCCCCCCACTTCTCCTTCACTTTTGAAGATTGTTGGACATTTCAACTGCGTGGCAATGACTACTATTATATGTAATTTCCAATAAATGCATAATTCCGACAATTCCACTTTCTTGTGGGATTGGTATTTTGATACTCTGAAAGTAGGGTCCATGCTGAAACAAAGCAGAAAGCCATGTTATCAGCGCTAACCGCACCATCACATTCCCGAAGTGCGCACGTTGAAATAAAATATTGTCGATTACTATTGCGGTATAAAATAGTCTGGGAAAAAATAATAAACAGATTTGTTACTCCGATACAAAGCAGAAAGCCGCCCATGTTACATCAATTAAAGAGAAGGTTGAGTTCTGGGGAAAGGTGAACAATAATGTGTGAGCGTTTGTTATCATTCTTATTTATATGCAAGTGTGGAAGAACATCAAAGAAAAAAGTTATTCCCTGAAAATCTATTTCAAATGACTTCATATCCTAAATATGACAAGTAACAGATTTAAAATGAGGCCCGATTTGTATGCCATATGTTTGTGTAGTCCCATATCAATATCTGTCTATATGTACAGTGCTTGTTACTTTACCAAGACTGGGCCAAAGATTTTATCATTTTAATAACTCCAAAACCTTGCACTACACGCCAATACTAACATGTTTATGCTAGATGATCAACCTTTTCTGATTGCTTCCACACCGTTTCTTTCACAATGCAATCGCAAGACCAGAACTCAACTTTATCTTTAAATGCCAACCGCAACCATCACATTTTAGAGAAGCGCGCGCTTTGCAGAGGTTCGGTTTAAATTACATCGTTATTTATAATTGTCGGAGAGTTTAAAATGGGGATGAGCTTCTGAATCGAGACGGTCTGTTACTTTTTGGAGCGGGTTTTTAGTTTTCGGAGCGAGTTTTTACTTTTCGGAGCGACTTCTTGATTTTCTTATTCTTACTCCACTTCCTTTGCCGCCATGAGGTGCTAAATCTTTAGCAGAGTTCGGGGCGCCCAGCCCTCTTTTCGTGATTCCTCGTGATTATGTAACTATTTTGTACTAAATGCACTACTCACTTTAACACTTGACTTTTGTCAAGAATTTTCATTTCTTCATTTGGACTTTGTTCGTCTCTGGAACGTTACACGGGCTATGTTGCAGGCTGCCACCGGCCAAACCGGTCCGTTTCACAAACATTAACATCAACCAATTCAAAATATCACAAAATGTTAGACATTCATTATATGCAAGCCTGATCACAACAAAATAAATTTCAAAATCTATTTTCCACATTGTATTATCCTCAGGACATGTACGAAATACAACACACAGCCATTTATAAAATTTACATTATTGAAGAAAGGAATATAATAGACTAGCCCATGCAGTAGCAGTACGTCTCGACATTCTGTGTGATAAAAGTACTGAGATATTATGACGGCACTCTTTTTTTTTGCTTGTACCTCTGACATTTTTAACTCTGACATTTTTACCTCTGACATTTTTACCTCTGACATTTTTACCTCTGACATTTTTACCTCTGACATTTTTACCTCTGACATTTTTAACTCTGACATTTTTACCTCTGACATTTTTACCTCTGACATTTTTACCTCTGACATTTTTACCTCTGACATTTTTTCCTCTGACATTTTTACCTCTGACATTTTTACCTCTGACATTTTTACCTCTGACATTTTTTCCTCTGACATTTTTACCTCTGACATTTTTACCTCTGACATTTTTACCTCTGACATTTTTACCTCTGACATTTTTTCCTCTGACATTTTTACCTCTGACATTTTTACCTGGCACCTCCCAACCACAGTAATGTTCACATCCTACTGGGTTACTCATTTGAAACCTTGGTGGAGAGGAGCAATGAAGATAAACACGCTTTGCTTCAGGACATACCGGAAAGTGACATTTACCAGGGTTTGAATACAAGACTTCCAGTCAAATGATTTAAACCACTCTGACACCTATTCATAGATTCATGGCTGCACAATAGGTGAATGCAAAAAGAGAGAACAGTTTTTTATAAGCAGCTTTTGCATTTTAAATTACCGTATTTGCCGGCGTAAAGGCCGCAGTATTTTTGGAAGAGATATCAAAAAGTCGGGGGGCGGCCTATGCGACGAAAGAGTAAAAAAAAAAAAAAAAAAAAAAAAGTAAGTCAAAACCAGCACGAATTTGCACATATGGGACTAGATCTACGAAGGGTACAATAACTACACATTTCCACACATCTTACCGACAATTTTATCTTGCATTGTTGACATGAAGACGAAAATAAACTTCCAAAAACAACATCTGCCGATAGATCTTGATCTAAGTTCATGACGATGCATTGCAAAAGTAAAAGAAGGGCCCGTTTATCGTAGCTGCCGCGAAGTATCCAGCGACTTCCAGCACGCGAAGTCGCTATTTTGAATCCATTTCAATACACAAGAGAGAGGCGCAATGTATACATCACAAAAAACTACATAAGCTATCATCGGTGCGTGATGGCCGAGCGGTTTAAGGCGGTGATTTTAGTCAAATCAACATTTGTACGCAAGAGATCAAATCCCGACTTTGACAAAAAGTTTTTTTTTTTTTTTTTTAAATGTCAAAATCAGGGGTGCGGCCTATACGGCGCTGCGGCCTTATCGCCGGCAAATACGGTAGTTGAAACTAGCCGTATACAAAATAAATCATATATTTTTTTTCTCTATAAAGTTCACTCCAATGCTTTGCACTAATTGACATTCCAGTACATAATCATAGACATGTCCCTCTTATACTCTCCCACACAATATTTGTTCAAGCCTTGGAAATGAACATTTCTCCAGATTTTTCCCACTTTTTGTCTCGCCTGCGTAGCAAAAAGCGAGACATAGGCGCCGCTTTTCTGGTGACGGCGGCGGCGGCGACGGCGGCGGCGGCGGCGACGGCGACGGCGTCAACATCAAAAACTTAACCTAAGGTTAAGTTTTTGAATTTTTGATATAATTTTTAAAGTATAAGTTCTTAGTCAATGAAACTTTGACTATAGGGTAATCAAGTATCCCCAATCATGTGAGTAGAATTTCAGATCACAAAGTCAAGGTCAAAGGTCATTTCAGGTCAACAGACTTGGACTATGTTGTAGCATCATCATAGAAAACTTAACCTAAGGTTAAGTTTTTGAATTTTTGATATAATTTTGAAAGTATAAGTTCTTAGTCAATGAAACTTGGACTATAGGGTTATCAAGTATCCCCAATTATGTGAGTAGAATTTCAGGTCACTAAGTTAAGGTCAAAGGTCATTTAAGGTCAACAAACTTAGACTTTGTTGTGGCATCAACATCAAGATTTTCAAAATACTTCTTCGTTATTTTTCAACCGATTTTGATTCTGATTGTTTCATATGATAGGGCTAGGAGTGGGATTTAAAATTTCTACACAGAATCGTGAAATTCATTATCTATGCTAATTTATGCAAATTTATTCGAAATCACAAAAAAGGCTTCTTCTCCTTCATTTCTCGACCGATTTTGATTTGGTTTGCTTTATATCGTAGAGCTAACTTTGGTACAGTTAACTTCTACACAGAATTTTGAAATTGTTCTCCATTAATTAATTATGGTAATTTATGCAAATTTATTCCAAAAATAACAAAAATTGCTTCTTTTCCCTCATTTCTTGACCGATTTTGATTTGGTTTGCCTTATCTGGTAGAGCTAAATTTGGAACACTAAACTTTTACACAGAATTTTAAAATTTTGCTCCATTGATTATTTATGGTACTTTATGCAAATGAAATGAAATTATGTCCCTTCCAGGGCATCAAATTTTTATTTTTTGACCAGTTCAAAAGTGTACCACATAAAATTTACTATATTTGTTGTTGCAAGATGCGGATGAGCGCTATGTCATTGACGTTCTGGTTTATCATATTGAATTGCGTTATGCAGGCGAGACCGCCGAGAGCGTTTCCCTTGTTTTTAGAAACAGTGGGAGTGCAGATGTCGACAACCGGAAGAAAACTTTGACATGACCTTCCTGGTAAATTCCCTTGTAGTTGTCTGGCACACATGTTCACACTCTCTCCTGGGTATTCTAGGCTCTGCACAATTAAGTAATGTTCACAATTCACATATGACACAGGAAATCATCATAACTATGGTTATCTAACTTGGCATTTAAACAAAAAAAACGTATTGAACGGCAAGTGGGGATGCATGCAAAAAAAAAAAGGGTACCGGTAGCTGTGTGAAACAATTAAGGTCCTGTGTGTGTACTCATTGTCTGTGTATTGTAGATACAGAAGCAATATATAGTACGCTTACGTCATTGTAACAAAAATGCTGTGGTCTACTCTAGTGCGACATTATGTGAACAATCATTAAAGTTTCAGACTTGGCTCGTTCATACTTGATGTTGTAAACTACTCCAAAAATGTCCACATGAAAAAAAAAAAGTTTCAAGCATATGAATGGCAACTTGCAAATGGGGATGAAATCTGTAGTGCATACAAAAGTGTGCTGACTTATCTGTGCGGTATGAGATAAAGAGATCATTCATTATCCGATCTTCATTTTTTAAAGTCGGCACTTTCCCTCTAACGAGAGGTTGACTTTCACACCATGATGACACTCCCTTAATCATGTTACTTGAACAACATTGAATTTTACGCTTCTGTGCATATATATATACGTACAAACTGTGGCACTGAAATTAAACGAGCACATGCCTCTTGCTTTCGATCACCATGCAGAGCAAATTACATTCTGGTTGCTTGGCAGGAAATGGTCCAAATGGATTTAGATATCACCTAGTGGTAGAGCACTATGTGAGGATATAAGCGATTTTGAAGGTTGAGAGTATATTCATTGCCACAAGTATTACCTTGTGCATGTGAACAACCCCAATCGATTTTCATTATAATGAAGTCATACACTCTTGTACTATAGAAATGTAATATAATGTTTATTATCATTATTGCTGTTATAAATGCAGTGGTGAGCACTAGATGTAGAAGCATGATACATGATCTACAAATGTAACACAAATTTGTTCACATACATGTATCTGGTGTTTGTTTTCAATGAAACTGTACTATACTGCACAGGTATCGTAGTCTTGTGAATACAATGCCAGACTGCATGTGGATCACATGGTTAGTGGGTTGAGTCCCGCCGCGACACTAAAGTCCTTTGGCAAGACATTGATCAACATTTGCCACTCTCCAGCCAGGTGTTGAATAGGTACTCGGTACGTCAAATGACACCTATTGCTGGAATACTTCCCAGGGAGCGGAAACTACATGTATGCACTACTAGTATCATGTGCAGATTAGCAATTAAATCCAATGGCTGGGGTAATAATAATTACAATGATAGTGCTTAGAAATTTACTATCAGTGGCGGATCCAGGAATTTCTTACCGGGGGGGCACAAAATCGCATGGGGTGAAATATATGAAAAACGATGGAGCGCGGCGTCAGCGGCGAGGGAGCGGAGCAACCAAGCGGGGGTGGGTCTGGAAGGGGGTCAGAACCCCCTCCCTGAGTAGGAAGCATTTGCAATTTTAGAACCACATTAGGTGCATTTTCAGGCACTTCCTGGAGTAATATGACGTAAAATTGGTTTTTCCTACCCCCTGAAAGAGTGGGGATCCAGGGGTGGATGATGGGATCTGGCTTTTTGCTAAGGGGGGGGGGGGGCGGTTGACCCAATGACGACACGGAGCATCGTCCCCTCGCCGCAAAGCGGCGAGGCGATTTTTTGTTGTTGTTGCTATTTTTAACCCCCGTAAGTGATGTTTTCCTGGCATCTACTGACACAATGGAGACCATAAAAAGCAGTACATGATAATTACGTCTTTTTAAATCAAGTAACAGTTTAAGGGGGGTCGACCCAAAGACGATGCAGAGCATTGTCCACGAGCCGCATAGCGGCGAGGCGATTTTTTGGGGTGCTATTTTGAACCCCCGTAAGTGATGTTTTCCTGGCATCTACATGTATATACTAACACAATGGAGACCATAAAAAGCAGTGCATGATAACGTCTTTTTAAATCAAGTAACAGTTTAAGGGGGCTTCGACCCATGACGATGCGGAGCATCGTCCACGAGCCACGAAGTCCGAGCCGCGTAACGGCGAGGCGATTTTTGGGGGGCTATTTTGAACCCCCGTAAGTGATATTTTCCTGGCATCTACTAACACAATGGAGACCATAAACAGCAGTTCATGATAACGTCTTTTTAAATCAAGTAACAGTTTGAGGGGGGTTCGACCCAATAACGATGCTGAGCATCGTCCACGAGCCGCATAGCGGCGATGCGATTTTTAATTTTTTTTTTTTTTTGGGGGGGGCTATTTTGAACCCCGTAAGTGATGTTTCCCTGGCATCTACTAACACAATGGAGACCATAAACAGCATTTCATGATAACGTATTTTTAAATCAAGTAACAGTTTGAGGGGGGTTCGACCCAATGACGATGCAGAGCATCGTTCACGAGCCTCAAAGTCCGAGCCGCATAGCGGCGAGGCGATTTTTGTTGTTGCTATTTTGAACCCCTGTAAGTGATGTTTTCCTGGCATCTACTAACACAATGGAGACCATAAAAAGCAGTGCACGATAACGTCTTTTTAAATCGAGTTACAGTTTAAGGGGGGTTTGACCCGATGACGATACGGATACTGTGTGGGTCTGGACACATGATGGCGTTTTTCTATTCACACCACATTTTCACTTGGCAGCCCAAGGGGGGGGGGGGGGTTAAACCCCCTAACCCCTCCCCCATCCCCCCACATATCCGCCACTGCGATCTTTTGCAAACTGGAAGCAATAAGCATTACATGTAGGCGATGGAAAAAAAGTGCTTGCGAAACGGATAGAAACTTCGCGGCCACAGGGATGACAGAAAATAATATGACAATGAAACCAGCAACTGTGGCAGGATTAATGGCGGGGACAATCTGCATGCTGAAAGAGCACTTAGAATAGGTATATCGGAAAATTAATTCAAGACTAAGTTAGAAGTTAGAAGTTAGAAGTTATAAAGGAGATAAAATCTTTGGTATTAGTCATATTCGACTTAAAATTGCATGCCCCTCCCCCCCCCCCCCGCCCCTTACCCGGTAAAAAAACACCTTCTTATAATATCATCCCCCTTTCTTTCTTTTCCCTTCTCATTATTCTCCTTTTCCCCCTTTTCTCTCCTCCGTCTTTCCGCCTTTGCTCTCCTCTCTCTTTCCCTTTTCCCTCCTTTTTCTTCTCTCCCCTTTTCTTTCCTCCCTCTTTTCTTCTTTTTTCTCTCTTCCCTTTTTTTCTTTTTCCTCTCCTTTTTCTTTCCCCCTCCTTTTTCTCCTTTTCTTTTTTTTTGGCCGGGAGGGGGGGGGGGGGGGGGGGGGCACGTGCCCCCTGTGCCCCCCCCTGGATCCGCCACTGACTATTATGTGTGATACAACAGATATGGCTATTATTATTATCGTTATGATTATTATTATCATCATTATTTCATAAAGTATGTGCTTCACAATTCTGAATCTGTTATGACGCACAAACAGGTGAGTCCCATGCAGGACCTGTGTTGTGTGCGGCTACCTCTTTTTAAATTCCACTTGCCAATCACGCAAAGAAACGGACTGTTGCAGTAAACAGCTTTGCCTCCTCTTTTGTGAACAAGCTTTAACTATGATACTCAGGCCTTCCCTTGACTTGTACCATTGACTTTACACTAACTTCCAGTGTTCCATTATTTCTACTATGAAGGTTTACTTTCCCATTTTTCTATTTACAGCTTTGAGCTTTGGATGGTATGTGCATTGGCATCATGGCTAGGAGTGAGGATAGAGAAAGAAAGAGACGGTTAAACGGGATGATGAGAGATTTGCAGATGGTAGATCCGTCTGAGATTCTCCCTCTTCTCACTTGCGTTAGTCAAATGCGTAAGGTAAGTGATATAAATATAAAAAAATTACTTGGTTTGAGATTTTCCCATCTTTCACTTTGCTCTGATGTCTCAGTCAAATGTGTAAGGTAAGTGATGTGAAAAACTTAATTTGAGACTACCCTTTCTCTGATGCCTCAGTCATATGTGTAAGTAAAGTAAGTGATATGAACAACTCAATATGAGTCTCCTCTTTCTCTTAGCTGGCTTAATTCGGGCTTAGTTTCCAATGGGCTAAAGAATTCACATCATTTCTCCACACTTGCTAGAATGATAGTAATAATAATAATAATATTCCATTCTTGTATAAGGATATTATTACTGCACTTTTCTTTAACATCATAGCTGTATATGTTTGTAAAAAAAAGGGAAATCATCAACATTTGTCCCCCGACAACTGTCAGTGCTGACTAAATTTGAACAATCACAGACCTGGAAATTAATCAGTGGCAATAGAATTGTCGGTGAAAATGATATTAGTCAGTGAAAACCACCGACTAATTGTTTCATGTAACACCCCCAGCTCTGGCAACAGTAGTGCTCAGTGTGGGAAAGGAATAAATCTTACCAAGTTCCCACTTTTTACACCTGGGTCGAGTGTGGCAAATGTAGATTAATGTCTTGCCAATGCTGTTATGGATGTTGAAAGAATTTTTATTTTTAACCCTGTACCTTGTGGGTCACAGTCTGGAGATGTTATCCAATAGACCATAATACTTCTATATATATATAGTAGCGTATGCTATAGTAGAATATATCTTGATGCAAATAACCATTGTATCTGTTTTGTTTGTGTACGTATAGGAGCAGATTAGAGCGAGGTGTAAAAATGATGGTGCTATGGTTGCAGCAGCTGAACTTATGGAGGAACTTCCAAAGAGGGAGGGATGGTATGATATCTTAGTGGAGGCACTGAGAGAGATGGGAAAAACAACACTTGCTGATCAACTGGAAGGGCTCGGTGAGTGATCATGTGAGAACTCAAAGACCTGGTCGGAAGTGAAAAATGAAATAGATGAATTATATATCAACAAAAAGCTTATGAGCCATTAATTGCAATAATATCAATCATATGCTATTTTAGTGTCTAAAGCCTTGAAAATCAGAAGATGTTGACCTAAAAACTAGCTATCAACTCCGACTTGATGACATAATCTTTTGTGGAGTAAGAATATTCACAATGACTTTGCATTAATTAAGCATGGCTCATCACCTCAGTATAGGTGAGCTGATCAGGTCCACATGCTATGTCGTCATTGTAACTGCGGCAAATTTGACCCCTGTTGACCTGTAATTTTGAGGGATGTGGAGAATGTGGTTTTTATATGCTTTTGAGCAATACTGAAAGGGAAAATATTTGTTATTTCTTTATATTTGTATTCTATGTTCATTCAGCTTTCCATTTATATAAAGTTGTATTTTCATCTGATAGGATCTTTAGAGGTACAGGGCGAGGGGGCACAGTTTCTTTCCTATGATGTGTACTTATATATTATAACATATGCTGGATTAAATTTAGCTGGAGAATTAGAATCAGGTTCTCAACAGTTTCTAATTTTATTTTAAAATATGAGACACTTAATAAAGTGTAGTCCTTCACATAAGACATTCGTAATACAATATCCTTCCACAGGAGAATCCAAAGATTTTAAAAGCTCTCAAACTATATTTTATCACAACTGCAAGGGTATCTTTTTATGCCTCCGTTACGAAGTAGCCGGAGGCATTATGTTTTCTGGTTGTCCGTCCGTCCGTCCGTACGTCCGTCCGTACGTCCCGTTCTCGTGATCGCGTTATCTGAAGAACCGATTGATGGATTCCTGCCAAACTTTGGTCATGTATGTATCTTGCAGAGCCGATGAACTGATTAAATTTTGGGGTCACAAGGTCAAAGGTCAAAGGTCAAAGGTCACAGGGCTCATTATGTATGCAAAAACAGCTCGTGATCGCATTATCTCAAGAACCGATTGATGGATTCCTGCCAAACTTTGGTCATGTATGTATCTTGCAGAGCCGATGAACTGATAAAATTTTGGGGTCACAAGGTCAAAGGTCAAAGGTCACAGGGCTCATTATGTATGCAAAAACAGCTCATGATCGCATTATCTCAAGAACCGATTGATGGATTCCTGCCAAACTTAGGTCATGTATGTTACTTGCAGAGCCAATGAACTGATTAGATTTTTGGGTCATGAGGTCAAGGTCAAAGGTCATGCGGCTCAATATGTATGCAAAAAATAGCTTGTTATCGCATTATCATTAGAACAGATTGATGGATTCCTGCCAAACTTAGATTATGTATGTATCTTGCAGAGCCAATGAATTGAGTAGATTCTTGGGTCATGAGGTCAAAGGTCAAATGTCATGGGCTCATTATGTATGCAAAAATAGCTTGTGAACGCATTCTCATTAGAACTGACAGATGGATTACTATTTAACTCAGGACATCTTGCAGAGCCAATGAACTGAGTAGATTTTAGGGTCATGAGGTCAAAGATCAAAGGGTCATATATGTATATGAGAAATTGCTTGTAATCACAATATTCTGAGAACATGTTAATGGATTACAATTGAACTTGAATTTGAAAAATTTCTTCCGTTTCGGTTTGTAAAATTGCTCTATGACGGAGGCATCATTTTCGACTGCGCGCAGTCGAATTCCATCTAGTTAAATATGAAACACTTAAAGTGCAGTCCTTTACATAAGACATTCCTAATACAATATCCTTCCACAGGAGAATCAAAAGATTTTAAAAGCTCTCAAATTATATTTCACTTTTATCATAACTGCAAGGGTATCTATTTTTGCAGTGTAGACTGTTTGGTAAGACTGTTTTTCAAATCATACTTCTTTGAGAACAGTCAATTTGGGCAAAGTTTTGAGTTGCTGCTAGGCATAATAACATCTCTTTTGAAAGGGCAATCATTTCTTACTTTTTCCACCTTTTTTTGACAGAGTTGCGATCTAGCCCCTCAGGACCATCTCAGAATGTGGCTTCAGGGTCGAGCATTCAAACTGCTCAGATGAATCCGATTCAAGCGAAACAACAACAGCATAGTCCGTCACCTCCAGGTACAGTAATCGCGATATTTTGAAAACCTGTCAATGGATTACAATGAAACTTGAATTTGAAAAATTTCTTCTGTTTTGGTTTGTAAACTTGCTCTATAACGGAGGCATCATTTTCGACTGCGCGCAGTCGAAGTTCCATCTAGTTTTGAACAGAAATGAGATGAAAACTAAATTTATATATTGGTATATCATTCCAACGACTATCCCGATCTGAATTTACAGTTACTTTGTCGATTATATCTGTTCCTATTATTGTGTCATTTTCCTTTGTTAAAAATAAATAACAGATGAACCATCAACACCTGCCATCGTCTCCGTTAAAGTCGTAAGGAATACCAGTCAGGAAATTGAACTAGAAGACCATGGGGTATCAATGTTGATTCCTCCGGAGGCTATTCATCATTTGGATGGTATGTGCATTGGCATCATGGCTAGGAGTGAGGATAGAGAAAGAAAGAGACGGTTATACGGGATGATGAGAGATTTGCAGATGGTAGATCCGTCTGAGATTCTCCCTCTTCTCACTTGCCTTAGTCAAATGCGTAAGGTAAGTGATATAAATATAGCAAAATTACTTGGTTTGAGATTTTCCCATCTTTCACTTTGCTCTGATGTCTCAGTCAAATTTGTAAGGTAAGTGATGTGAAAAACTTAATTTGAGACTACCCTTTCTCTGATGCCTCAGTCATATGTGTAAGTAAGGTAAGTGATATGAACAACTCAATATGAGTCTCCCCTTTCTCTGATGCCTCAGTCATATGTGTAAGTAAGGTAAGTGATATGAACAACTCAATATGAGTCTCCCCTTTCTCTTAGCTGCATGGCTTAATTCGGGCTTAGTTTCCAATGGGCTAAAGAATTCACATCATTTCTCCACACTTGCTAGAATGATAGTAATAATAATAATAATATTCCATTCTTGTATAAGGATATTATTACTGCACTTTTCTTTAACATCATAGCTGTATATGTTTGTAAAAAAAAGGGAAATCATCAACATTTGTCCCCCGACAACTGTCAGTGCTGACTAAATTTGAACAATCACAGACCTGGAAATTAATCAGTGGCAATAGAATTGTCGGTGAAAATGATATTAGTCGGTGAAAACCACCGACTAATTGTTTCATGTAACACCCCCAGCTCTGGCAACAGTAGTGCTCAGTGTGGGAAAGGAATAAATCTTACCAAGTTCCCACTTTTTACACCTGGGTCGAGTGTGGCAAATGTAGATTAATGTCTTGCCAATGCTGTTATGGATGTTGAAAGAATTTTTATTTTTAACCCTGTACCTTGTGGGTCACAGTCTGGAGATGTTATCCAATAGACCTTAATACTTCTATATATATATAGTAGCGTATGCTATAGTAGAATATATCTTGATGCAAATAACCATTGTATCTGTTTTGTTTGTGTACGTATAGGAGCAGATTAGAGCGAGGTGTAAAAATGATGGTGCTATGGTTGCAGCAGCTGAACTTATGGAGGAACTTCCAAAGAGGGAGGGATGGTATGATAACTTAGTGGAGGCACTGAGAGAGATGGGAAAAACAACACTTGCTGATCAACTGGAAGGGCCAGGTGAGTGATCATGTGAGAACTCAAAGACCTGGTCGGAAGTGAAAAATGAAATAGATGAATTATATATCAACAAAAAGCTTATGAGCCATTAATTGCAATAATATCAATCATATGCTGTTTTAGTGTCTAAAGCCTTGAAAATCAGAAGATGTTGACCTAAAAACTAGCTATCAACTCAGACTTGATGACATAATCTTTTGTGGAGTAAGAATATTCACAATGACTTTGCATTAATTAAGCATGGCTCATCACCTCAGCTATATAGGTGAGCTGATCAGGTCCACATGCTATGTCGTCATTGTAACTGCGGCAAATTTGACCCCTGTTGACCTGTAATTTGGAGGGATGTGGAGAATGTGGTTTTTATATGCTTTTGAGCAATACTGAAAGGGAAAATATTTGTTATTTCTTTATATTTGTATTCTATGTTCATTCAGCTTTCCATTTATATAAAGTTGTATTTTCATCTGATAGGATCTTTAGAGGTACAGGGCGAGGGGGCACAGTTTCTTTCCTATGATGTGTACTTATATAACATATGCTGGATTAAATTTAGCTGGAGAATTAGAATCAGGTTCTCAACAGTTTCTAATTTTATTTTAAAATATGAGACACTTAATAAAGTGTAGTCCTTCACATAAGACATTCGTAATACAATATCCTTCCACAGGAGAATCCAAAGATTTTAAAAGCTCTCAAACTATATTTTATCACAACTGCAAGGGTATCTTTTTATGCCTCCGTTACGAAGTAGCCGGAGGCATTATGTTTTCTGGTTGTCCGTCCGTCCGTCCGTACGTCGTACCGTACGTCCCGTTCTCGTGATCGCGTTATCTGAAGAACCGATTGATGGATTCCTGCCAAACTTTGGTCATGTATGTATCTTGCAGAGCCGATGAACTGATAACATTTTGGGGTCACAAGGTCAAAGGTCAAAGGTCACAGGGCTCATTATGTATGCAAAAACAGCTCATGATCGCATTATCTCAAGAACCGATTGATGGATTCCTGCCAAACTTAGGTCATGTATGTTACTTGCAGAGCCAATGAACTGATTAGATTTTTGGGTCATGAGGTCAAGGTCAAAGGTCATGCGGCTCAATATGTATGCAAAAAATAGCTTGTTATCGCATTATCATTAGAACAGATTGATGGATTCCTGCCAAACTTAGGTCATGTATGTATCTTGCAGAGCCAATGAATTGAGTAGATTCTTGGGTCATGAGGTCAAAGATCAAAGGGTCATATATGTATATGAGAAATTGCTTGTAATCACGATATTCTGAGAACATGTTAATGGATTACAATTGAACTTGAATTTGAAAAATTTCTTCCGTTTCGGTTTGTAAAATTGCTCTATGACGGAGGCATCATTTTGCAACTGCGCGCAGTCAAATTCCATCTAGTTAAATATGAAACACTTAAAGTGCAGTCCTTTACATAAGACATTCCTAATACAATATCCTTCCACAGGAGAATCAAAAGATTTTAAAAGCTCTCAAATTATATTTCACTTTTATCATAACTGCAAGGGTATCTATTTTTGCAGTGTAGACTGTTTGGTAAGACTGTTTTTCAAATCATACTTCTTTGAGAACAGTCAATTTGGGCAAAGTTTTGAGTTGCTGCTAGGCATAATAACATCTCTTTTGAAAGGGCAATCATTTCTTACTTTTTCCACCTTTTTTTGACAGAGTTGCGATCTAGCCCCTCAGGACCATCTCAGAATGTGGCTTCAGGGTCGAGCATTCAAACTGCTCAGATGAATCCGATTCAAGCGAAACAACAACAGCATAGTCCGTCACCTCCAGGTACAGTATTTACCTAATCCTTGATACACTGGATGGTTGATCCTCTGTAGTCTTAACATCTCGTGATCCTGTGGCCCATTTACTCCATGCTCTATTGGTCTGAAGCCTACCACAGACTATACGATCTGACTAAGATCCAATTTTGGAAGTTGCTATAAAAATAGAAAATAGAAAGCTAGAGACCATAAGCAGAGGGACTTGTATAATATTTAAAAAAAAAAAAAAAAAATATTTTTTCCCCTTCCACAGGGTTCTTTATTTTCAAAACAAATTTCATCATATACAGAACATCCATATATCATATACAAATAATTAAATAAATAATTTCCATACATAATGGCTTGACACAGATAATAATCATCACGGCCGAAAACTTTTGTGGCAGATAAAAACAAACATTTATGACAAAATTAGTACTTGAAATATACCAACAACAAAAAAACAAACATAAAGTACATGATCATGTTTATATTAGCACATTTCCAACACTCTCAAAACATTTTCTAAAGTGAAACCATTTCTTTTTCAATTTATTCTCTCTGAGATTTGTTTGGTATATATATTTTTCCATTTCATAATAACGTTTTACAGCTGATAAAATTATATCAAATGATGGTAATTGATTTCGTAATTTAGCTGAAAATATTTCTTGTCTTACAACCATCAGAACACAGTTGAGTGCATTATTATTGCTACCGCAAAATCCAAACAATTTATTTTGATTTGTAAGTTTGATCCTTTCCCCCGTATTACGAAATATCCAGAACTCTAACTTCGACCATACTTCATTAGAATAGTTACAAAAGCAAAAAACATGTATGATAGTTTCATCATTGTTACTACAAAAAGTACACTTCTTGTCAGCCACTACACCAAATCTTAACAAACTGTCTTTCATATATAATATTCTATTTAAAATCTTGATTTGAAACCACCTCATGTTGATATCTATTGTTGACTGAAATGGAATTTGACAGTACGAACCCCAAAGTACATCTTGAAAATCTAAAAAACTTTTCCACTTTGTAAGGGCTTTACATTCTCTTACTTTGTTTTTTAGCAAAGACTGATAAATATGTGAACAACCAACATTTGTTTTCACCACAAGGTGCACAGCTTCGGGAATAATAGGTTCTAAGGCCTTACTAGGAGCTACATGTGTAGTCATTTTAAAACCTGACCGAATTGCGTTACAAAGACCATAGTACTGGAGGAAATTTGTTTGTATGTCAAATCTCCGCTGAAACTCAAAATATTAACAAAAAGAACCATCTATTTTTAGGATGTCATTCACAAAACGTATTCCTCGTAAATTCCAAGCCCCCCAAAATACCACTTTGTCATTTATTTTAATGTGGGGGTTATTCCAGAGAGGTTGACTTGCAATGTCGTCAATAAGAAGTTCGACCAAGTCTGACCAAGCGAAAAGGACCTCTTTCCAAAATGGATTTGGAGTCAAGTCTGCTAATTTTCTAAAATAATGTGAGCCCATATACAGGTGAAAAAAATAGGTTTTGGGCAAGAATGAATTGAACATGTGAAAAGTGAAACTTTCTATCTGAGAATCAGTTACAAATCTTTTAATCCATGATATTTTCAGGGATTTAGCATGAATGTAAATATCAATCATCTTAACCCCACCTTTATTATACAGTTGACACATTTGTTCTCTATTGATTTTATCAGGTTTGTTACCCCATATAAATGCATACAAAGAACAATTTATATCTTTCATAATTTGCGAATTCGGTTCTGGAAGTGAAAGCAATAAATAGTTCAATTTTGGCACCAACAAAGATTTGACTACAGTTATTCTTCCGAGGACAGTTAAGGTTCGTTTGGACCATGAAATAATTTGGCGTTTTATATCTTTAATTTTTTCAGTATAATTATGATCTACCATCTCTACTAAGTTAACCGAAAAATCTATTCCTTAGTATCTCAAATAACCTTCTGATACCCAATTTAGTTTGTGCTCTGGCATTAGCTGTTTTTTGCAGGCTCTATTTTTCCCAATCCATATCACATGAGTTTTTGTAATATTGATCTTTAGGTTTGACATTTCTTCAAAATTACCCAATATTTTCAGTGAGTTCTGTAAATCTTCTTTCATACCGTTAAGTGTCAAAATGGTGTCATCTGCGTATTGTAGTAGTTTACTATTTTTTCCCTGTAGATGCAAGCCAATTAAATCATTGGAATGTCTAATCAAAATTCCTAATATTTCACTAACAAGTAAAAACAGGTATGGAGATAATGGGTCTCCTTGACGACACCCTTGTCCTATAATAAATCTTTCTGTGCAAAAACCATTTACTGTGACACAAGAAGAAGCATTTTGATAAAATAGATTAATCCATTTTTTCAGCGATGGCCCAAATTGAAAAAAGTCAAGGACATTGATTAGAAACTTGTGAGATATACAATCGAAGGCCTTTTCAAAATCAATCATCAACAACATGCCTGGAATGTCATTAAGTTCGGTATATAATAATATATCATAAAGTAAACGAATATTTTCTCCGATAAAACGGCCTTTCAAAAATCCTTTTTGATTCTCATGTATCAAGTGGGGCAATACTTGCTTTAATCGATTAGCTATGCACCCAGATGCTATTTTGTATATAACATTTAAAAGTGAAATAGGACGCCAATTCTTTAATAAATGTCGAGGCTTGTTTCCTTTAGGAATTAAAGTGATAATACCTAATTTTTGTGATTGCGACAATTCTCCTGTAAAATAAGCAAAGTACAAAGATCTGATCATGAACGTTTTAAGATATTGCCAAAAGAAACGAAAAAATTCAACGGTGAAGCCATCTTGCCCAGGGGATTTATTATTTTTCATACTTTTTAGCATTAAACAAACCTCACTTTCACTCAAAGGACCTTCTAATAATTTGGACAATTCTGGAGTTAACTTAGGAATATCTGGATAGTTTAATAATGTGTCTATATCTACTTCTTCAGTGTCTTTCGCCTTATATAAGTTTGAATAAAATTTAAAGATTTCGTTAGATATACCATCTTGTCCACTAATAACATCTCCATTTTCTGTTGACAATTGCTGTATTTCTTTATTTACTTTATTCTGTTTTTCCAAGTTTAAAAAATATTTTGATGACCTTTCTCCTAGCTCCATCCATTTGATTCTAGATCTCATGATAATTCCATCATTTACTTTTAAGCGATAGGTTTCAAGTTGTGACTTTTTGTCACTTAATTCTTTTAGTAATGCGGTCTTATCATTCGATGTCACTAGTCTTTGTTCCAGTACTTCGATATTTCTTTCCAGTTCCTTTTCCCGACTGATGTTTTGTTTCTTAATGAATGAGCCATAGGATATAGATTCACCCCGCAATAGCATTATCAAAGTTTCAAAAAATAATTGGTCATTGATAGAAAATTCACAATTTCCAACTATGTTATCGTTTTCATCAAACTCTACCTCATCTTTTGCATAAAATGTAATTGTCTCTTTTATAGTTTTTATAATTTTTGACACAAAATTTTCATCTTTTAATAGAGAATTATTAAATTTCCAAATTCCCGGACCCCGCTTAATTTTATTTAAAGTCAAGCTAAGACGAACTAATGAGTGATCTGTTCGATAACCAGATAAAATATCAGATTTATGAACTAATGATAGTAATTCTGATGATATAAAAAAGAAGTCTAATCTACTTTGTTTAAAAGGGTTCGGCTGACGCCACGTGTAATATTTTTTCACAGGATATTTAATTCTCCATGGGTCACATAGATCTAATTCGTCCTTCATATTTTTAACCTGCTGTCTCGCCCTAGGATTATTTACATGAACATAATTATGAGTATCAAGGGTCTGGTCCTGCACTAAATTCCAGTCTCCACAAATAACAACATGTGGATTTTCGAACTCTGTTATGATACGTTGTAAATCAGTATAGTAAGTTGGATTATCAGTGTTCGGGCCATATAAAGACGCCAGTGTAATGTCGTACTCATATAATGTCAAATCTAAAACTACTAAATTTCCACCATTGTCTATTCTACTTTGATTAACTTTGACCGGAATAGTATCCTTAAACAAAATTGCTACTCCTCTAGAGCTGGATGTACGACAAGAGAAAAAACACTTGCCTCCCCATTTGCGACATATTTCTGTTTCTATGTCAGGAGTGAAATGAGTGTCTTGAATACAACATACATCATATTGTTTAGATTTCAAATATAACAAAACATCTTCTCTTTTCTTATCATTTGCTAGGCCGTGACAATTCATTGAAATAAAAGTAATGTCACCCTGCATCAGACGAGAGTACCGAGGCGAAAAAAGACGCCGAACTACCTGTGGAAGATTTTTTCAATATAAATACAACTAACACACACACAAAAACACAAACATCACACACAACGGTCGAATAACGACACGCCCGACAAGCCACGGGCAACAGCATTGTGGCCAAAACAAATCCTCTCAAGACCCTTTGAGCAACGATTTACATTAATTTACATAGCAGGGAGTGTAACAGAAAGAGAGATAGAGATAGATGGTGCAACATCCTAAGTTCAAGAGTTCAAGCAAGTACATTTCTAGTACAAAGGCTTATTGAAATTTACAAAGGGAGAAACCTGTTGAAGGTATGCGCATGGTTTCTTATGAGATCTACAGTGTACATCTGAATACATTCTTTAGCGTTACCAAATCCTGCATCCAGAACTAAACTAAAAGTACTACTCTCCACTGCCAATGAACTGAGTGAGTGTTATGTTGCTGTCTTGCAAGTCAAAAATATGACTTTTAGAATCATCAGAAGTTTCCTTCCCCAAAACGAATACCTCAGTCCTTTTTTTAAACATAAGAAAATTCCAAAATAAACAACAAATCAAAGACTGGAAATATAATGAAAATTTACTTCTGACCAATTTGATTCATAATCTTTCCCTTCTTAGGAGTACTACAATAAGTGAAAAAGTTAAAAACGTATCAAAATCAAAACATCCTCTAAACATGACATTAATTCTACCCAAGGAATAATCTGTCTGGTTTTCGAACTGCGTTACAGGTTATATTCACATTCGCTGCCTTGATTGTGTTATATATCTAACAAAAATAGTGGGTAATTCACGAGAAGAGGGCATAATACAAAACATCATCATGTACATCTTATGCATGGCTTTTCTACCGACATATTTTCGAGTAAAACAAAAATTCAACAATAAACAACAATTTAAAAAGTAGATATATAAAGAAGGTTTTACTTCTGACAAATTTAATTCATACTCCTCCCTCTTTTAGGATTTGGAATAGTTATAACTTGATCAAATGTATTGGGCTTATGAATTTTATACAACAGTATTCAGTCGAATCACTTTCTTGTTTTCCACACTTATATATTGAGAGCAGGCGCGTACGCAGGATTCTTTCGAAGGGGGGGTTAAAATCTGAAAAAACACACAAACAAAATTGAGGGGGGGTTCGACCCCCCCCCCCCCCCCCCCCCCTGCGTACGATCCTGATTGAGATTATTCAATACAAACTGAGCCTTTTGCTGTTATCTACAACATAAAATGTACAAGAAATAACTAACTTGGACATTATTCTCTTGTTCTCTTATAATATAAGAGAGCAACCACTGGATAGGCCCAATGAGTAAATAAAACGAAACACAGAAATGAAAGATGCCGTTATGGATACACGCAAATTAAATATTCAATCCATTGTTATGCCTTAGCTTGATATAAATTCATAACAAAACAAAAACACTTTCTAGCCATATTCAGGTTTATAATTGCGATGGGTAGCTTCAAGAATATAGAGTAGCTACTATGTGAAAAAATATTATAATTGTATTTAAAACTATGACCACTGGCAATTCCTCGATCACCTCGCACCAATCGTTTATAATAATTTGAGAGAATTTTTGTTTAAACTGTTGTATTATGTCGTGTGTTTTGTTGAATCAGATATTTTCTATTGGCTTCATCATAATGTTTGCTTTTCTTAAAATGAAGTGAGTCTGAGAAATGAGACTACATGTTCATTTGTACATGCACTGTAGCAGGAAATATTCTCGCCTGTGGCGTTAAAGCTTCTAAAGTATATATTTACTGTGCAGTATATGCTGTTAATACAATTGCTGTTTAATTTCAGATGGTAGATCTGCAACTGGAACATTTGGGGCCCTTGGTGGACAGCTGTCTACCAAATCCCATGGGTTTACACTCCACATACCACCTGGTGCTCTTGAGGAAGATGAGGAAATCAGCCTTCAAGTACTGACCGAGATTCCAAATGGCCTCGCGCTTAAAGAGGACGAGCTTCTAGTCAGCCATGGCTTCCAGTGTTACCCATCTGGGCTACGCTTTAAGAAACCGGCAAAGCTGATAATACCTCACTGTGCATTAGTCACTGCTCCTAACAAAGTACAGACCATACTGTATTCCTGGAATCAGTCAGGTAAATGGGCTACATCAATGCCTTGAAATTATTTACTAAAAATGTTTACGATACCTGTCGGGAACTCAAAATACGTCAATATATGTTAAGAATGTTTCTCAGAAAGGCTCATAAGCTTTGACACCCATTCATGACCTCATATTTACTAAGTTTGACAATTTGGTAAAAAGAATAACCAGTATAGTTCACCATACCCTGACGTTGATTAGTTTGTTTTGTTTCTTATAAGTTTTATCAACGCAAAAGTTAAAAAAACACTGCCCAAATTAAAATGGCAATTTTGCAAAAAATGTCATTGTATGAGGATGTCCATGAATTGAATGAAGCCCTTGACGATGATTGTCATACATTATGAATGATGAATACATGTACACGTAATGTCAAGATCCACCCATTATGATAATGTTTGCATCCCCTATCAGTTCCACAACTATAAACCAATGTTGTGGTTTCAGGGGCTCTTTGCAAATGCTTTTCATTTTTTTAAAGTTTTTCACAGAAACTTTCACAGTGGGTAGTGTGTTATAAGCATAGAATAATAATTCATCAAAAAATCACATTTTTATTTCCTCCATTAACAGATTAAGGTACGCATTTTTTCTACTTCTCTTATCCAGGAGAGATTTGTGACAAACAATTAATGTATCAGTGAATACTTAGTCCTCATATCGCCACAAATTATATATATTGTAGTACAAACAAATATATCATAAAGTTAGTTTTGTTTTTGTAATTTTCCCCTTTTGAATTGTATTCCAGTCGCCAAAAAATGTAATGCCAAATTATGTTAAGCCTCAGAGGTAAGACAATTCGTGAGATCCTTTCATTTCTTATTGCATTGAATTCGTCTGGTTTTATTTGAAAGGTACACCTAAACGGCTTTCGGATCCCGACAACATCATTTGTTCCGTACGAGAACGATGGCTAGAGGTGTCAATCAGCCATTTTTCTGGAGGATTCTTTGCAGTATATTGGGATTGGCTATTTCTGAAGGGCATCTTACTGTCATGCATGTCGTTTCTTCCCAGACGCATGCCTTCCTCCAGAATACCAGTCCTGGAGGTTCGTTTCGTCAAGAAGACACATGACCAAAAATGGGTAAACAGACATTAAAGGGATCCGGTAACTTTGTCTCAGATTCTGAAACAAAATTCTGGATTTAGCTCATGCTGCAATGATAATTATAAACCTTTAGGTCAGTTAGGAACCCCATGACTTTTACAAGCCGATCGCCTGTCTGATTATCAAGATATTTATGATTGGAATTATATATTTTGAAAACCGTTTGCCAAACGGTTTTCATAACACTACAGTCTATTGGGGAAAACGAGTATGGTAAAACCGGTCACTCAAAGATTTTTACTTTTTTGAGGCACTTCTTGATCGTTTTGAAGCGCAATTTTTTTAGGACTTCAATATTACACCATATCACAGACACTGATAACAAGTAGGACCGTGTATCTCAGATTTAACATTGTTAAACGATCCCTTTAACACCATCTATTAATAAGCTCTGTTGAAAAAAATATATTAGTTACTTTAACCATAGGTATTCGTATGTGAAAATGAAACGGTTACCTACTTCGGAATCTTGGGTTCTTTCAATAACGATATTAGTGTTTTTTGGTGTTGCTCTTTGAGTCTTGGTCGTAAATATTGATCGAGCATTGTCTAGTCAACATCTTGATAACTGTCTTGCATTTATGACTATACCTTGTAAATTTTTCCACTTTCATTATATCAATTCAACGAATGGGTATCCCGTTGTCGACAATATACTTTTAGGCTTATCTGTGACATCCCTACTGTGAATAGAAGGCCCTACCCCATAATGTTCTGGCTGTTTCTTTCAATCGATGCCAATTTGGACGTCATCTTAGTTTTCCAATTTCCTGATAGATAAAGCCCATTAACACTGATCTAAATGAATTGGTTGACACATGCGACCACATCTTATTCCTTAGGACGATTCCAGCGTGTACTTCAGTAGAAATACACATACATCCGAGATATGGTGTATAATACAAGTATACATATGGTTTCTATATATTTGATAATTTCCAGATAATTTTATCAGAATACTATTTGTACACATGATTTTTCAGAAAGATGTCCATGCTCAAGATTATCCCCGTTTCCAACATGTGAAAGGCGATGACGATGATGTTCGGTTTCTGCAGGGAACACTAAAAGTCGCTTGCCAGCTGGGTAAGAAGAGTCCCAAATCCGACGTACAGGTAAGCGTACTTTGGTTCTCGGAAGTGCTATACTTAGTTAAAATTGAAACAAGGGCCATGTGGAAACAAGAACAGTTCATGATCAAAGGTAGAACAATCAATGCAGAGTCAACAGGAGAAAACTTAAAACAAAGTGCCGATGAACTCGATTGAATCATTCTGATAGTGATGATAATGATGATAATTATTCAGAGCCCTACGCTACTAGGAATACTTATATATACACTGAATATACATTTTTTCTTAACACATACACAAAGCAGGTTTTGGGTATAGAAATGAAAAAAAAGTAACGTAAGACATACATGTATATAATAGCAAGCGAACGAGTGACGAATGTGAATGACGCTCTGACGAAATTCACCGAAAAAATGACGAAATTGGTTTATGCAACTGTACGTTGTTAGCCTAGATAAAAAACTGAATTTATCTTGACGAAATTAGATGCGAAACGATGGAATTGACTGGACAAAGTTTGCAAAGACAGAATAAAAAAATCTTCTTCATCAGTACTATCTACATTTATGTTTTGGTGCATATTTCATATGATCATGAGTTAAAATTAATCATTTAATCGGGCAATTTCCTCAGGTTATTCAGTTCAGCGACATGAGGAAGGAAACGAAAGTGACGAAGTACTTTGAGCTCGATCTAACCGAGGAGAATGATGAGACATTAGTGACACTTGAAGTGGTTCAAACCTCTACACAGACGATCAAATTCAACACACATTTCCAAGGTAAAACATTTCATGCAGATGCTTATTTGTTTAAATCCCTGAGTATCAATATTTCATAGCTTATCAGAAGGGATCTATTCATAAACGCAACACAGAAATGAAATGATCGCAATATATATATATACAAAATGGTTTTCAGAGTAATTGGGGTTCATACCATTTTATTACAGACAAAATGGGAAATGGACCGAATAATGATGGACCAAATGGTTATTGGATCAAGTCGTACAAATTAATGATTTTAGGAAGTGGCAATTAGAACCACATGATTATAGATTGGCCCTATTTGCTATATACATGTAGACTAAATAATGGTTGTACGAAATGATGACTAGACCATGTATACAATGGAGAAAATTTGTGTATAGCCTAAAGGAAAAAAGATGATCTGGGTATTGGACCAACTGGCCTTTGATCGAATGTACATTATTTCTTTCGTCATTATGTGTGAAAACATACAATCATGTAGGCAACCCTTGTTAATATACTAAAGCTTGAAACGGAGACGTATAGGAAACTCCGGAAAAGTTAAGTGTAGGAAATATGGGGAGGCTGTATCCATTAGACGAACAATAATAAAACAGAGTATTATGCTTACAAAATTGGTAACCGGTAAAATTTGTGTACATGACAGGGATCGACAAAGAGTCTACGGAACAGAATGCTCCTTCAACAATCATCGATGAAATGTGAGTAGCACCACGTTATATGTGTTTGTGTGTGTGTGTATAGATGGGTGTTTATCAATACTGTGTGAGTCCAAAAAAAAAGAATTACACCTAGAAAATTGCTAATTATTAAAAAAATTATGTTGGGATTAGCGGAGTGAGAGAATGAATTGAATGTATCAAGTGAAATGCATTGCATATGCTTTTTGCAGAAGCAAAGTCACACACACACGCACGCACAAATGTTCGTTGATATTTGATATTCGATATTTGATATGTGTCGCATGATTAATTTTGTTAGGGATGTTATTTGGATCTGCAAAGACCGAGGCCAAATCCCAATTGTTTTATTCAAACATCACACAAGCAACTTTGGCGCAAATCGATTTTGCACTCTCTCAAACAATGCATCATGTTCATCCAAGCGTGAACACATACCACACAAAATTGATACCCAATGATTTGGGATAAAACACTCTTCCAATAGATGTATAATCATTGACTGTTCAAAGATGATTTTTTTTATAAATAATTAGCAATTTTCTAGGTGTAAACTTTTTTTTGACTCACACTGTATAGAAGGAAGTCTAGATTTTTGCTCGGAGTTGAAGAAAATATACACATATTCAAGAACAAAATTAATGATACTTCGTACACAAAGAAATTGTTTCCACATTTAGAGCTTTGTCAAGTAATGCTTTTGATTGATTTTGAAATATATTATTGTTATGCATCAAATTTTGTGCATTCTATATGATTAAATAAGTTATAAATAAGTCTTATATATTTGTTTATAAAAACTTAATATGAATATCTTAAAATGTGACGATGGTTTAATGCATTATTACGAATTGATGAAATACTATTTTAAAAATTACCAGTAATGGAATATAAAATCTTCTCTTTTATAGTTCACTTGACGTCTTCAAGTAGACATTAACTGATATTATAGAGATAGACTCAACACACTTTTTTTTTACAATATTTTTTTTTATTGATTTCAAACAATACAAATCAATCTTAAAAATAGAATACAGTTGTTTTTCATCTTGACATGCATTTTAAACATGTTCATTACATAGATCAGTTGTAACATGAAGCAAATAACCCCATCCAACCAAACACACTTCTACCCCCCCCCCCCCCCCCCGTTTCAACCATTCGACACATACATATACAACACACTGTTCCTAGCCTCCTCAGAATACACAAAATTGAAGCGACAAAAAATAGAAATAATCTATTTTTTTTTTTTTTTTTTTTTTACTGATTCCAAACAATACAAACAATAAACATACACACGCACGCACGCACGCGCACACACACACACATACACACACGCTCGAACACACATACATAATCATGTAATTATGTACATATATTTATATATGCAAAGTGGTTAACGTGTCACGAAGAAGAAATCTACGGCTTAAGTGAAGCATTAGAAAATATATAATATAAAAACTGTATTCAAAATAAATGCGGTAAAACACATACGTCCCGTCACAAACCTCAGGTTTCCCTACTTTCTTAGGCTTACGTCGCGGGTAGCTGATTAAACATGCATCCATGAATGTACGAGGCTGATGTGTTTTGCCTGAATATCAACTACCAGGATTCTAAACTTTGCAAGCGAGCGAAGCGTTTGAGGATTTGTTTACATTAATTGTAGTCATCAAACTCATGTATATTTGACCTTGACAAGAGAACGATAAAATATAAAGAGATCATCTCGCTGCCTGAACATGAGTTGCCCCCAGAATTGTATATTGAAAACGGTTAGAGCTACAAAAAATTCAGAGCTAAAAATGCTGGATGTAAAAGTGCCGTTGTATTTTGATACATTAAACCTGTAGTTCTGGGGTGGTTGCCCAGAAGGTAGATGCCCATGGTTTTATGTCCAAGAGTCAGTAGTCCGAATACGACTTACAGTCTTACAGTACATCCCAATATCAGGTAGAATATTCAGTCCAACTTAACTTAATTGTGAGGCAGAGGTTTAAATGATGAATGCTCCACTTCTCGTGACTTGTAGACTTTATTATTTGATTATGCGGCCTGTCCTTTTATTTGTTTTTAAGTATCCGAAAGCCTTAAATCTAGAAAATCATTCCGAGACAAACAATTTGTCGCTAATTTTGGCCCGTGTCGCGATTTGACTGTTTATTAAAACCCCGCTTATATCCAGGTCAAATTCATTGCTCGTTCTAGTGCAAAGGCATTTCTTAATATTTTTATGAAATTATTTGTACAATTTCGAAGAGTTAAAATTGATTTCTTCTCTGGCGGAGCGAACTAAATAGAATCAGTGACTTTTTGCCTAAGCATAATACAATTTTAATTCTTAAATTTCAGTCCTTTGGATGAACAGAAAGTGACAGATGCGAATATCCTGAAACTAGCAGGGCTTCTACCACCTGATCGGTGGAGCCATCTTTACGTTGCTCTTCGCATCGATTACAGCACCGCTGAACGTATCAGAAAGGAGTTTAGTGACATAACTGAGCAGTACATACACCTCCTTCAAACATGGAAAGCTGTATCAACTCGGACTAGAAAGGATCTAAATGCAATCCTCGTCCAGGTAGAATCAGGAGGACTTGTAGATAAGTACGTGGATTAGGTGTAAAACCAGAACCAGGAGACAGACATATAGAAAGAAAGAGTGGGGGGGGGGGGGGGGGGGCGAGGCAACGTGAAAAAGAATATAATACATCCCTGTCACACACCTGCTTCGGGCAAGCACTGAATCCAATGACCGGGGTAATAGTATATTTGTATTAAGCGCTATATAACAATTAAATATTATTACTATTTAATACTCTGTCTCCCTATTGTATTAAACAAGTCAGATGCCGCCTAATGAAACCATAATCAATTCAATTCATCTTTATTCAACGATATAAAAATAAAATAAAAAATAAAATAAAATAAATTGACATAATTATATACATGTATAAAATTAACATATCGTTAGGGGCAACCAAAAAAGATCAAGATCTTGTGGACTGGTGCCCCTTTTACAAAATTAACAATTTATAAGTAAGACAATAATAATAACGGACACATCCAACACACACACACACGCACTCACCCAAGAGAAGGGAAGGAGAAAGAGAGATTACATGTACAGTGTACATATATGAGGAAAACTTATTAGAAATATATATGGAAATCAAGAAGTATATTTATTAATAATAATAATAATAATAATAATTGTCGGCAAAAACACATTATCCATATTCGTTTGTTACAATGTTGTTCCCGCTTGATAGTTAGGCAAGTTTGCCTTCTTTTTATTTTTCTTGGGGTTGTTTGTTTGATGGGATGATTTTTTAAATTTTTTTATGGGGGGGGGGGGGGGTTGCCACTACAGGTCGATTGTTCCATATACATGAAAATAAATCTTAATGAATACAGTTCACTAAACACCGAAATATGACTAGGCCGTATGGCAGCCGTGCTATAAAGCCAGGGGTAATAATCGGGAGCGCCAAAAGGGTTAACATCTGGCTGACATGAGCGCTATACAAGAACCCACTATCATTATTATTATTTTTCCTTTTTGTGCAGATATTTTCAATGGTCAGTCGAGACAGAAATGTGATAAAAGATCTTAAATTATTTCACATCTCGTAAATTCTACCTTGCCTGTAAATCGTACAGATTTATGTTTGCATTTCCATGACCAACCCGCATTTAATAACTTCAACATGCAGATGCATACTCTATTATTGACTTCTTGGTGTGTCCCCCCTTAATTCACGCGATGTTTGATAAAGTTCTTAAAGCAATGTAAAAAAATTTCATGTGTATACGTTCATTATTTATAAATGCTTGCATCTTCTGCTGAAATATTTAAGTTTTATACTTGATATTCTGTGTAATATTCCCTGCAGCTTATAACTTAGAATATAACGAATTTTTTCCTAACAACTATGGAGGCTAAATATAACGCGAACTTGTAGGTGTTGTGTATTAAAGCAACCATGTTTGTAAAATGTATATATTCTGTTTATTTCTACGTTCTTTGTTTCGTATAATACTTATTCTGATGCCCTAAATGTGTTCTTATATTTGGTTAAAGCAGAATTTAAAGAATTTAAAAAAAATCTAACAGGGGCGGTATTATGAAAGCTCACTTAACTTTTATGTTAAGTCTTGAGGTTGAGCGAGAAACTACAGTACGTTTCTCTAAAAAGAAAAAAGAAACGAAAGACCCCATGCAATTTTGAAAGTGGAGCCAAAGGAGGAACATGATTTTCAATCATCAGGTAAACATGGTAAAAGACCCGATATCTTTGGCAAAGTTCAGTAGTTTTAATTCTCAATTCTTAGATTATGTCCTATAGGGAGATTGATTTTTGGTTCTTCAGTTAAAATAGCCGATAAGAATACAAAAGCGAAGTCTGTTGAGCGTGTCGTTTCATTCCTAAGATAGGAGACCCCCATACAACCTGTAAATAAACTCGTTTGGGAACATTGTTTCCTCTCTAAGCTCTCTTACACTAGAAAACGGCAAATATCATGTACAATTAAGTTGACAAATGTCACCGTTCGGTAATAAACTTTCACGATGCGAAATATTGTAAGGATATGCCTTTATATTGCAAATATGAAATAAGTGTTGTATATCTATAAAATGGCATCTGGATGACATCATGAGGCAATGCCCGTGACAAAAATTATAAATGTGTTATATCTGATGAGCGTATCACATTATTATTTAGACTGTTTTGCTATTGCAAGTAGTACTATTGTTTGGTTTGTATCACTTAAAGAATATATGTCAAATTGAATGGTAATATGTGTGACAACGTCTCAACCTTAGGCCTATACATGTGTATATGATATATATTTAATGAAGCACTTCTGTGTGTTTCTTCATTCAATATTTGTAAGTCTAATGATATTCATTGTCTATGTTCATCTTGATCATACTATGCAATGCGATGAACCATGTATATAATAAATGAATAAAAGAGGAGCATGATTTTTCACTCATCGGGTAAACATGGTGAAAGACCTGATATCTTTGGCAACGTTTAGTCGTTTGAATTTTCAATCCTAAACTCAAGTCCGTCGGGGAGCGTGATTTTTGGTTCTTCAGTTTAAAAGAGTCGACAAGAATTCAAAAGAGAAGTCTTTTCATAGGCGTACTATTTAATTCATCAGATAGGAGATCCCTATATACAACTTGTAAATAAACTCGTTAGGGAACATTGTTCACTCTCTTACACTAGAAAACGGCAAACATTCATGTACAATTAAGTTGACAAATCTTACCACGTAATAAACTTTCACGATGCGAAATATTGTTAGGATATGCCTTTATATTGCAAATATGAAATAAGTGTTGTATATTTATAAAATGGCATATGGATGACATCACGAGGCGAATCCCGTGAACAAAAAATATTATAAATGTGTTAAATATTTTGAGCGTAACACATTATTATTTAGACGATTTGCTATTGCAAGTAGTACTATTATGTTTGGTTTGTATCACTTAAAAAATATATGTCAAATTGAATGGTAATATGTGTGACAACGTCTCAAACCTTAGGCCTATACATGTGTATATGATATATATATTTAATGAAGCACTTCTGTGTGTTTCTTCATTCAATATTTGTAAGTCTAATGATATTCTTTGTCTATGTTCATCTTGATCATACTACTGTATGCAATGCGATGAACCATGTATACAATAAATGAATAAAAGAGGAGCATGATTTTTCACTCATCGGGTAAACATGGTGAAAGACCTGATATCTTTGGCAACGTTTAGTTGTTTGAATTTTCAATCCTAAACTAAGTCCGTCGGGGAGCGTGATTTTTGGTTCTTCAGTTTAAAAGAGTCGACAAGAATTCAAAAGAGAAGTCTTTTCATAGGCGTACTATTTCATTCATCAGATAGGAGATCCCTATATACAACTTGTAAATAAACTCGTTAGGGAACATATTGTTCACTCTCTTACACTAGAAAACGGCAAACATTCATGTACAATTAAGTTGACAAATCTTGCCACGTAATAAACTTTCACGATGCGAAATATTGTAAGGATATGCCTTTATATTGCAAATATGAAATAAGTGTTGTATATTTATAAAATGGCATATCGATGACATCACGAGGCGAATCCCGTGAACAAAAAATATTATAAATGTGTTAAATATTTTGAGCGTAACACATTATTATTTAGACGATTAGCTATTGTAAGTAGTATTTTTATGTTTGATTTGTATTACTTAAAGAAATACATGTCAAATTGATAGTTAATAAGTGTGACAACGTCTCAAACCTTAGGCATGTACATGTATATATAATATATATTTATTGAAACACTTCTGTGTGTTTCATCATGCAATATTTGTTAAATAGGCTAGGAATATTGTGTTTTGAGGTCAAACAAATTGCAATAGAATTTTTTTCACCGGAATGCATTTCAGTAAGGTCCCCAAAATGACATACTAAAAGTCCAAAAAAATCCATGTAGTGGAAGTGTGTCTAATTTGCATAAATCCAAAATGGCGCCAATTCTACTGTTTTCACCTAGATTTGGTCAAAATTTTCACATTACATACCTTTAAAAATACTTTTAGTGTACTTTGAATGTCTAAAAAGATATTTTCAAGAATGCTTATGTTCGCGCAAAGTTTCAGGTGCCTAATTGAGTGTCCTAATTTGCATAAATTCAAAATGGCTGCCAAATCAGGCATTTTTTATATTTTTTTAGAGAATTGATTATAATTATAATTCTTGTCCTATGTAATATCAGAATAATTTCGACAACACTTGTTCATGTTGTAAAAATATTTTTAAATTTCAAACATATCATAATTAGGTTCTTTAGTTTGCATAAACACATACATATTCAATTTAGTTTTGTTTCTCACCTTACAATGCATTCCAGAGTAGCTATAACATATGTCTACATTGGTTCACAAATCCGAGTTCAGTTCTTATTGGAAGTCTCCAACAAACATACATTTATGTGGCACGCTGGTCAGTAGTATCATCAAGTTCTAGGTCTGGTGGTGGTGAGTTGGTGCAACTAGTGCCACGACAATCAGTGCAGGCTGTTGAACATTGGAGGCCATACTTCCGGCACGTGCATTTCTTGGTTGCACAGTCTTTCTTGCATCCACATCTGATGACTTTAAGGAGTGATGCGGGTGCTGGTGGTTTATCAGTTTGTATTGGAAGATACTTCCCATCCGTGACCTGCCAACCCCAGTCTACCGGTGTCAGTTTGTCTGCCATTCCTTTCCATTCTAGTATCTGATAGTACACACGCAGACTATGGAACTTTGCTGCTGCTGAAGTTGGGGGCAAAGTCTTTGCTTCTAAGGCAGACGACATTGATGATACCTTTACGCAATATCTTCTGTACCTCAAAGAATCTAGATCTTCTGTTGAGTCACCACCATACAGGCATACAAGTGCCTTCTCTCCAGCTGTAATAATGGTCTCCTTCAGGTCTGATGCTGGCTGACTAAATGCCTTGGCAAGCTCACAGAAGTCGTCATTCTTCATGATTTTCTTCAGTGCTACGCCTTTCCCTAGTCCAAATATGCGAGACGTTGTGTCGCAGCCCAGAAGCGCATGGACAAAAAGAATGTTGCCACACACACTACTTCCTAGAGTTTCCTTCAGCTTTTTGATATTCCATGTTCGATTCTTCTTGGAGTTTGCCTTGGGCTCAGGTGCAAAGAAGACGTCCTTTGCATTCAGATCAGCGTGGTAGATCAGCAAGATGAGAAGGTCTGTATCATCCCCGACAAGAACTGTGTCTTTAAACTGAGCTGCTTCTACCGCTGTAGTAACAATTAAGAGATCTGCATCTCCTCTTGCATGAGATATAGTGCAACCATGCATTTCGAGCTTGGAACTGACAACTGAGTAGGTTTATGAAGCGTTGCTTGTTAACTTCATTTGCAAGAAATTCGTCTTTCTTGGATTTGATTACCATGTCCTCTGCAAAGTTGACAGTCAGGCCTTGACAACCTCCTGATCGTCTAAGATGTGTTGCGTCCTTGGTTGACGGACCGCCTTGATAGCCATCAAAAACAACCGTTGGCCTTCCATATTTGCTGCTGACATAATTGACATATAGCTGGCATATGTTGTTGAAAGTGCTCTCACGTGGCCAAGGAAAACGGTGAAGTAGTGCACCACCATCCAAAACATAATGAACATCACCACTGGGTAGTGTCTGCTCTCGTGTCAGCTCATGTTCAAACACCTTCCAAAGTGCATCTGCTAGGACTGGTTTGTCGGCCTGTAGGGGGAGACATGATGATTCAACCAGAGCAGGGGGGTGACTGCATAACTCGTAGCTGAAAACTGATGCTAAAGTATCTTCACGTTCCCTACTGACAATGACCAGTCTCTGGAAAAGGAGCTTTTGGGTCTACATGAACAGATTCATCGCTGATCTTTACAGCAGTCCTTGCACCTAATGTCACTGCTTGATCACTTCTTTTGAATGAATGTTCATCCACTTTCTTTCCAGCCATGGAGTTCAGTATCTTGTTACCGACGTCTTTGGATTGGTCTACATTTACAGTTTCATCTGCAGTCATTCCATTCGCTATACTGTGCAGAGTAGTGTCTGGACTGAATGGATTACGTTGGCTGAGGTAGTTCAGTATTTCCAACGTGTCGCTAACATCCCTACTCTGTCTGGCACTTGATACATCTTTGTGTTGCTCACTTGTGAAGAGGTAAGCATTAGTAAGATCTTGCATTGCGGCGTTTACTTCTGCACGTATTGGCATTGACAGAAGCCAAACTGTACGTTGGATTTCGGACATACCACTGCCCCTTGTAAGACCACCACTTGTCTTTAAACTTCTCATTAACACCTGTTCTATGATGAGATCGGTAGACAGTCCTGCCCAGTAGCGATCACTTCTCCTTACTACGTGATACCCTTCTCGGAATCTCATGTAGACTTCAGGGTGTGTGTGTGGTAGTTCACGCATCATTTGCAAGTAGACATAGGCAGATTTAGCATACAGGATGTGTCCAGAAGCGGCAAAATATGGTAGCATGTCATGGATAGCCTGCAGATGAAGCTCCCAGTTTCCTGTTCTCTCAGCTTTGATAAACTTGCGCAAAATGTCTATCATGTCCATATACTGCAACCAGAGAACTGCTGTTCGCGTGGTCAAGGTCTCCTTCTTGGCCTTTATTTGCCTAAGAATTTGGTCAATGACTTCAGAGGAACAAATGTCACCCACCAATGCTGTGGCAGACAAGAGTCTATCATACAGTTTTTGTGCTTCTCCCAAATCTGTTTCTTTGATATCTTGTTCCTTCATGGTATCTGTTGCAGGTTCATTTACGTCTGTGCCACAAGGAAACTGAACTTCAGAAGAATGGTCTCCCCCACGTGCTACTCCATGCACCTCTTCTGGAGGTTGCTGTTGTACATGTGCTGCATCACAATTGGTTTCAGGAATCTGCTCTTCTTCAATTGCTACATCACAATGAAGATCAGGAAGTTGCTGGTCGTTGGTAGTTGTTCCAGAGGGAACTCCAGTGGGCTGCTCCCCGAAGTTAGCTACTCCACATGGAACACCTGGGTGTTGATCCTGCTCACTAGGAATTTCCGGAGGTTTCTCCTCGTTAGTTGGCAGTTGTACGTTATACAAGTCTGCTATCAGCATGGTATTTAGCGCAGCATCAACGAGGAAATGGCCCCGCACAGCTCTAGAAATTGCTTTTCCACCCAGCATATGGCTCACCGAGTTGCTGGCATACACTACTTCAAGAAGTTCCTGGAGTCCTGAGCCCGTCATCAAATGCCCTATACTTCCCAGGAAGCTCATTTCAGTGTGCAATCCTCCAAGTCTCAGAACGATCTGCTTCAAGTCACTGTCACTTGGCTGGCTCCTGATTATTGTGAGTGCCTTCCACCAAAGCGGCTGATCAAAAGTCAGAACAGGTGTAGTATTATACTGTTTAGCATGGGCACAGACAAAACGCAGAGTGGAGTAGACACAAGATGGATCACTAGGATTCATGTCAATCATGGGGAGAAACATAACAGATGACTGTCCAGGGTAGTTGCCCTTGTTTACCATCTGCATCGTTCCGGACCAAGAAGGCCTTGGGGACCGCAGGAGTAAAGATGTCTTCCACAACACATCAAGGTTTGATGTTGGATCTTCTGTTCCCCAATTCACAATCGGCTGGTAGACCAGAGGTTGTACAGTTGTAGATGCTGTCTGTTGTTGTCTGCAATATACTGAATGCACTCTCCTGGTTCATAGCCTGGTAGTTCAGTTCCTTGAGAAACTACTGCATTTCTTTCATATTTCTTAACCTCTTGATAAGAGCAGGAGAAGCATTGCGCATGCAGTGTGTCGATCAGAAAGCGAGACGAGAATTGATGATGCATTTGTATTCCAAGTCCATCGAGAAAGTTTCTCACCTCTCTAAAGTAAACTGTTGCACTGTGAACAACTTCTAACCAATCCAACGACCATGCGGCTAGGTAAAGCCTCTCCCCTATAAATACATGTACATGTAGCCCTACCAACAGCTCTTGTGTTTGTCGGATACTCATAAGGGCTAGTTTTCTGAATATTTTATTTTTGTTTTTATTTAATACAGTCTAGTTATATTCTAGTGCATGCATAATGAAATAATATAATCTGCAAAGGGGATAAACTGAACATAAATTACATGTTAGACTGTGTGGGTGTGGGTGTGAGTGTGCGAAGGGGTTTGTTTGAGGTGTGTGATGTAGATGTAGCATATGGGTATTTTAGTTGATTACAAATGTACAGCAGATTACTTTTCCAACTCTATTAGTGCCACAACAGCTCTACAAGTTGAAACATATGACAAAACCTATGTGTAAATCTTTGTATATTGGCGGCCATTTTGGATTTATGAATGCTGCGATGCACAATTAAACAAGATGTACTTCTGTATATGATATATACACCATATTACATTCATATAAATGTGAAATGTGTGCTTTAAAGTGCCAAAACAATTACCTATGATAAGAAATGCAACTCGATATCGGTGAAAATCTTCGAAAAAGCGGCCATTTTGGATTTATGCAAATTAGGCACACTTCCACTACTTGGATTTTTTTGGACTTTTAGTATGTCATTTTGGGGACCTTACTGAAATGCATTCCGGTGAAAAAAATTCTATTGCAATTTGTTTGACGTTTACCTAAAAAATGACACAATATTCCTAGCCTAAAAATGTATTATGATTGTTTTTGCCTTTGTAAGATTAATGATAATGTTTGTGTATACTAATGCAATGCGCTGAACCATGTATAAATAATTGTGTAGGAATAAACGTTGTGTAGAAACTAAATGAGTATTCTTACCGTTAACAATAATCCTCAGCGTTGATATCTCGAGTATAGAAAGAAACTGGAAGGCGAATCATGAAGAGGAAGAATAGTGCGATATAGCGAAGTGAAGAATCAGCACGTGGAGCGCGACTAGCTAGCTAGCGAAATTAACGCGAATATGATGAAGGCACACAACCTTACAGTTCACACTTCCCGAAATTAAATAGAAGACAAATCTAATTTGCGATTTAGTCCTCAAATAAAATGATGATGAAACTCGCTATTAACGTGAAAACTAATGAGAAAGAGCTTGTTGAATAATCCGAAAACGTCCTATATAAAACACGTCCGATGATGAAACTGAAGACAGGAGAAGTGAGTAAAATCCGTGTGTGGAGACTTATCCAAGTGCGCTAAAAGTGTGATGATTGGCTTATTAAAACAATAAGGTGCGGTCCGATTGGAGTAACTAAAATAACACTCTTGTTGCTGGGTGGTTCCATGGATGAAATTAACTCAGAGAATATGTAGAATGTGCAGCTGTAAATTGTTATTGTTAATGAAGCTGGCTGAACGTAAAGTACTAACAAAAGGAATGTTTAAAATGCTGGCTATGTACAATGTTGATAAACATTTGTGACCTTTGTAAAGTTCAAGTCACTACATCTAGCACCCCCCAAGAGTGATGCGAGATAGAATGAGTAGCAATCGATAAAATGGTACTGTCCAAAATACATGTAGAAGAAATATATTTACAGCAAATACATATGAGACGATGTCGCAACAATCGCAATAAGCTTGAATCCAAGATGGCAATATAATTGTCTTCATCCATAACCAAAACATTCCACGTAGCGTGCTGGCCACCTGACATGCCGGCCGGATCACGTCTTTCGCGGCTCGACAGGCGGGGTAGAAGCAGAGCTTGGCAGTCGATCTGCGACCAACGATGACGGGGGATCTACGCGTGGAGGCCGAACCATGGTCGATTATGACGGGATATCGTCGTGTGGTGGTGCGATCTCCGGAGTTGCGCAATCCTCTAAGAATGCAGGCTTTAAACGTTCTACACTGACGTTCTCACGCTTACCATTAATGTCAATGGAGAAAAACTTGTCAGTACGGCGGAGAACTGGGAATGGACCCCTGTAGGGCGGTTCTAGGGGTTTCCTGACTGCATCTTGGCGCAAAAATACATGGCTAGCAGAATGAAGGTCAGCATGAATCTGGGTACTAGCATGTCGTTGTTTGCGAGGAGGGGTGGGGCGTAGCTTACTCATCAGCTCTTTCAGTCTATGTACATAGTTCGCCGGATCAATGTCTGTGTCTGGCTTCGTCGGTTCTACGAATTGGGCAGGCAACCTAATGCTTGTCCCAAACACCAACTCGGCTGAGGAGCATCCAATGTCGGACTTGACAGCTGTGCGTATCCCCAATAGTACAAGGGGCAACACTTCAGTCCAGCGTACAGTGTTATATGTCTTGATCGAAGCTTTGAGCTGACGATGTAGGCGTTCTACTAACCCATTCGAGGCTGGATGATATGAAGTCGTCCGAATACGAGTAGTGCCGAGTAGGTTGGTGAGGGCGAGGAAAAGGGCGGACTCGAACTGTCTCCCCCTGTCTGTAGTGATTGTTGCCGGTGTGCCAAAATTCGCCACCCATCTGGCCACAAAAGTCTGTGCTACCGTCTCGGCAGTAATGTCCGGGATCGGAATAGCTACTGGCCATCTGGTAAAGCGATCAACACAAGTCAAGAGATAGCTATTACCTTCCGAAGGAGGAAGGAGGAAGTGGACCCACGAGGTCTATATGAACATGCGAGAATCGAGCATCTGGGGATGCGAATGTGCCCAAAGGTACTCTGGTGTGTCGATGAACTTTACACTTCTGACACTCCAGACAGGTACGCGTCCAGTTCCTGATGTCGCGCTTGATTCCCAGCCAAACGAAACGCTCTGTTATCACCTTCTGAGTTGCTCTAGCACCAGGGTGTGATAATCCGTGGAGTGAATTGAAAATTGTTCTCCTATGCGAAACTGGCACTAGAGGCCTGGCACTCCCAGTGGAAATGTCACAAAGCAAAGTGGTGAGTGTGCCTGGAAGTGGTATCGACTCAAGCTTGAGCGAAGTGTCTGACAAGTCGGCAAACTCCTCATCATCCTTCTGTGATCGAGCTAAGGCAGCAAAATCGACAATGGAAGTTGAGTCGACGGCACTGATAGGCAGACGAGAGAGGGCGTCGGCTGCAGTGTTGTGCTTACCACTGATATGACGTATATCAGAGGTGAACTGTGAGATGAGATCTAGGTGTCGAATCTCTCGGGGTGAGTGTCTGCCCGGCTTAGCCTGCAAAGCGTAGGTGAGGGGCTTGTGATCGGTGAAGATGGTGAAAGTCCGGCCTTCGAGCATATGGCGGAAATGTCTCACGCTCTGGTAGGCAGCGAGCAGCTCGCGTCCAAACGTGCTGTACCGAGTTGCTGCCGGCTGGAGACGCTTGGAAAAGAAAGCGAGTGGCTGCCAAGTGTTGTCCACTAACTGTTGGAGCACTCCACCTACACCATAGTCTGATGCATCGACGAGTAAACAGAGAGGAACTCCAGATCGAGGGTGCACAAGGATAGAAGCGTCAGCTAAGTCCTGTTTAGCTCGATTAAAAGCTAAGAGCTCAGCTTCATTGAGTGTGATAGACTCTTTCTTCTTCTTCCTGCCTTTAAGTAGATCTGTCAAAGGTTGGAGCACATCAGCACAGTGAGGAATAAAACGTCTGTAAAAGTTCATGAGACCAAGAAATTCTCTCAGTGTAGTGAGTGAAGTTGGAGTAGGGAACTTCCGGATGTGTTCCACCTTGTCGTTGAGAGGACAGATACCATGCTGATCCACGTGGTGGCCTAAGAAAGTCAATGAAGATACACCAAACTGACACTTGGAAGTGTTGATGACAATGCCATACTCACGAAGTCGATCAAAAAGTAGGCGGAGGTGTGTCACATGTTCGTCATCCGTAGTACTGGCAACGAGCAGGTCGTCGAGGTACACAAAGACAAAAGGGAGACCACGAACAACTTCATCCATCAGCCGTTGAAAAGACTGAGCAGCGTTTCGAAGTCCGAAGGGCATGCGAACCCACTCGAAAAGTCCGAATGGAGTGGTTATTGCAGTCTTTGGGATATCACACGGCTCGACTGGGATCTGGTGATAAGCACGAATTAAATCAATCTTAGAAAAAATCGTCTTACCACTGAGGCAGGATGAGAAATCTTGTAGGTGGGGTATCGGGTAACAATCAGGAGTTGTCCGAGAGTTAAGGGCGCGGTAATCACCACAAGGTCGCCAGTCACCTGGGGTCTTCTTCGGGACCATATGGAGTGGAGAAGCCCAATTACTGTCCGATGGGCGAATAATGCCCAGGTCTAACATGTGGTCGAACTCGGCCTTAGCTACTCTAAGACGATCAGGAGCGAGGCGCCGAGGACGAGCTGCAACAGGGGGACCTCTTGTCTGGATATGATGAGTAGTCCCGTGCTTCACACCGTCGGGCTTGTATACCGGGCGAGTAATGTCCTGGTAGCTGCGGAGGAGAACGTGAAAGCGGTCATCAGAAACCCCTCTCACATACATGGGGCTGATAGTCCCAGTGTAGGAGCCGAATCCACACACACTCAGATTGGTTTTAGTGTCGATCAACCTGCGATGTTTCACGTCGACGAGTAAACCAAAGTTAGTAAGAAAATCCGCTCCTAATATAGGCGTCTTCAAATCCGTGACAATAAAAATCCAGCGAAACACTCGTCGCAATCCAAGATCCAAAGTAAAAGATCGCTCACCGAAAGTGTTGATCGGCGAATGATTGACTGCTTGAAGTTGGATCTTCGACGCTCCGACCGATGAAAATTGAGATTTCTCCAACAGTGACTGGGGAAAAATACTCACTTCGGCTCCTGTGTCAACCAGGAAACGCTTGCCTGAGTTCTTATCAAAAATGAAGAAAAGACGACTATGAGGTTCGTCGCCAAAGGAACTTGTCGCCGCTATTCCTTGGCTAGGTCGTTTCCCTGAGGGTATGACTGCGAGGTTGAAGGTGTCGAATGCGATGTCGAATGTCGGCGGCTGGACGAGCACGGGCTCACACACTTGCGAGCTCTGTCACCATAAGTCCAGTGATACCAGCACTCAGCTCCTTGATGACGCTGTTGTCTCCGTGGACTCTTAGATCTGGAAGGACGTCGAGGTGGATGAGATGCATCGCGATGCTGACTTCGACTACGACGATCCTCTTGGAGGGAAGAAGTCGGAGCTTGCACCTGTACGTGCTGTGAGTTGTGTGACTTGCCTGGAAAGCTGTTGAACCTCCGCAGAAACTTGTGGCGGTGATGAGGAAACAGTAGTACTAGCAGGCGTGCATTCTACAGCAGACACAGAAAATGGGGAAGAAATCTCCAAGATTCTATCCGCCAACTCCGCCAATTGTTCGATGGAGACAGAGTCGGATGACGAAGCAAGAATAATTCTGACATTATTCGGTAGGCGTTGTAGAAAAAGTTGCTTCAAAATCCCTTCCTCTAATGTGGATTCTCCTAGTAGTTGTCGCATTCTACGAAGAAGTTGAGTAGGCTTGCGGTCACCTAACTTCCGCATTAAGAATCTGGTGAATTCTCTTCTGTTCGGAAACGCCAGTTCGTTTGACGAGTTCAGATTTCAGTTTGTCATAGCGATCCTTAGCAGGGGAAGCAATGATGAAGTCCCTGACCTCCTGTGCTACTTCAGGCTGTAATGAGCTGATGACATGTGCAAATTTAGTCTCTTGTCGCGTAATAGCCCGCGTCAAAAACTGCGCCTCAACCTGGGCGAACCAGAGTGCCGGATCGCCCGGCCAGTACGGCGGTAACTTGAGTCCAAAAGCAGTAACAGCTGGCCCGGTACTGCCCGGTGCCGTCGTGGCCGCGGCGGGGTCGGAGTCGGGCATTTCCGTTGACGGTAATGTCGTCGTCATCATACACACAAAAGAAAATATCGCTCGTAGAAGAACAAAAAATTCGGGGTCACCAATGTAGGAATAAACGTTGTGTAGAAACTAAATGAGTATTCTTACCGTTAATAATAATCCTCAGCGTTGATATCTCGAGTATAGAAAGAAACTGGAAGGCGAATCATGAAGAGGAAGAATAGTGCGATATAGCGAAGTGAAGAATCAGCACGTGGAGCGCGACTAGCTAGCTAGCGAAATTAACGCGAATATGATGAAGGCACACAACCTTACAGTTCACACTTCCCGAAATTAAATAGAAGACAAATCTAATTTGCGATTTAGTCCTCAAATAAAATGATGATGATGAAACTCGCTATTAACGTGAAAACTAATGAGAAAGAGCTTGTTGAATAATCCGAAAACGTCCTATATAAAACACGTCCGATGATGAAACTGAAGACAGGAGAAGTGAGTAAAATCCGTGTGTGGAGACTTATCCAAGTGCGCTAAAAGTGTGATGATTGGCTTATTAAAACAATAAGGTGCGGTCCGATTGGAGTAACTAAAATAACACTCTTGTTGCTGGGTGGTTCCATGGATGAAATTAACTCAGAGAATATGTAGAATGTGCAGCTGTAAATTGTTATTGTTAATGAAGCTGGCTGAACGTAAAGTACTAACAAAAGGAATGTTTAAAATGCTGGCTATGTACAATGTTGATAAACATTTGTGACCTTTGTAAAGTTCAAGTCACTACATCTAGCACCCCCCAAGAGTGATGCGAGATAGAATGAGTAGCAATCGATAAAATGGTACTGTCCAAAATACATGTAGAAGAAATATATTTACAGCAAATACATATGAGACGATGTCGCAACAATCGCAATAAGCTTGAATCCAAGATGGCAATATAATTGTCTTCATCCATAACCAAAACATTCCACGTAGCGTGCTGGCCACCTGACATGCCGGCCGGATCACGTCTTTCGCGGCTCGACAGGCGGGGTAGAAGCAGAGCTTGGCAGTCGATCTGCGACCAACGATGACGGGGGATCTACGCGTGGAGGCCGAACCATGGTCGATTATGACGGGATATCGTCGTGTGGTGGTGCGATCTCCGGAGTTGCGCAATCCTCTAAGAATGCAGGCTTTAAACGTTCTACACTGACGTTCTCACGCTTACCATTAATGTCAATGGAGAAAAACTTGTCAGTACGGCGGAGAACTGGGAATGGACCCCTGTAGGGCGGTTCTAGGGGTTTCCTGACTGCATCTTGGCGCAAAAATACATGGCTAGCAGAATGAAGGTCAGCATGAATCTGGGTACTAGCATGTCGTTGTTTGCGAGGAGGGGTGGGGCGTAGCTTACTCATCAGCTCTTTCAGTCTATGTACATAGTTCACCGGATCAATGTCTGTGTCTGGCTTCGTCGGTTCTACGAATTGGGCAGGCAACCTAATGCTTGTCCCAAACACCAACTCGGCTGAGGAGCATCCAATGTCGGACTTGACAGCTGTGCGTATCCCCAATAGTACAAGGGGCAACACTTCAGTCCAGCGTACAGTGTTATATGTCTTGATCGAAGCTTTGAGCTGACGATGTAGGCGTTCTACTAACCCATTCGAGGCTGGATGATATGAAGTCGTCCGAATACGAGTAGTGCCGAGTAGGTTGGTGAGGGCGAGGAAAAGGGCGGACTCGAACTGTCTCCCCCTGTCTGTAGTGATTGTTGCCGGTGTGCCAAAATTCGCCACCCATCTGGCCACAAAAGTCTGTGCTACCGTCTCGGCAGTAATGTCCGGGATCGGAATAGCTACTGGCCATCTGGTAAAGCGATCAACACAAGTCAAGAGATAGCTATTACCTTCCGAAGGAGGAAGGAGGAAGTGGACCCACGAGGTCTATATGAACATGCGAGAATCGAGCATCTGGGGATGCGAATGTGCCCAAAGGTACTCTGGTGTGTCGATGAACTTTACACTTCTGACACTCCAGACAGGTACGCGTCCAGTTCCTGATGTCGCGCTTGATTCCCAGCCAAACGAAACGCTCTGTTATCACCTTCTGAGTTGCTCTAGCACCAGGGTGTGATAATCCGTGGAGTGAATTGAAAATTGTTCTCCTATGCGAAACTGGCACTAGAGGCCTGGCACTCCCAGTGGAAATGTCACAAAGCAAAGTGGTGAGTGTGCCTGGAAGTGGTATCGACTCAAGCTTGAGCGAAGTGTCTGACAAGTCGGCAAACTCCTCATCATCCTTCTGTGATCGAGCTAAGGCAGCAAAATCGACAATGGAAGTTGAGTCGACGGCACTGATAGGCAGACGAGAGAGGGCGTCGGCTGCAGTGTCTGCCCGGCTTAGCCTGCAAAGCGTAGGTGAGGGGCTTGTGATCGGTGAAGATGGTGAAAGTCCGGCCTTCGAGCATATGGCGGAAATGTCTCACGCTCTGGTAGGCAGCGAGCAGCTCGCGTCCAAACGTGCTGTACCGAGTTGCTGCCGGCTGGAGACGCTTGGAAAAGAAAGCGAGTGGCTGCCAAGTGTTGTCCACTAACTGTTGGAGCACTCCACCTACACCATAGTCTGATGCATCGACGAGTAAACAGAGAGGAACTCCAGATCGAGGGTGCACAAGGATAGAAGCGTCAGCTAAGTCCTGTTTAGCTCGATTAAAAGCTAAGAGCTCAGCTTCATTGAGTGTGATAGACTCTTTCTTCTTCTTCCTGCCTTTAAGTAGATCTGTCAAAGGTTGGAGCACATCAGCACAGTGAGGAATAAAACGTCTGTAAAAGTTCATGAGACCAAGAAATTCTCTCAGTGTAGTGAGTGAAGTTGGAGTAGGGAACTTCCGGATGTGTTCCACCTTGTCGTTGAGAGGACAGATACCATGCTGATCCACGTGGTGGCCTAAGAAAGTCAATGAAGATACACCAAACTGACACTTGGAAGTGTTGATGACAATGCCATACTCACGAAGTCGATCAAAAAGTAGGCGGAGGTGTGTCACATGTTCGTCATCCGTAGTACTGGCAACGAGCAGGTCGTCGAGGTACACAAAGACAAAAGGGAGACCACGAACAACTTCATCCATCAGCCGTTGAAAAGACTGAGCAGCGTTTCGAAGTCCGAAGGGCATGCGAACCCACTCGAAAAGTCCGAATGGAGTGGTTATTGCAGTCTTTGGGATATCACACGGCTCGACTGGGATCTGGTGATAAGCACGAATTAAATCAATCTTAGAAAAAATCGTCTTACCACTGAGGCAGGATGAGAAATCTTGTAGGTGGGGTATCGGGTAACAATCAGGAGTTGTCCGAGAGTTAAGGGCGCGGTAATCACCACAAGGTCGCCAGTCACCTGGGGTCTTCTTCGGGACCATATGGAGTGGAGAAGCCCAATTACTGTCCGATGGGCGAATAATGCCCAGGTCTAACATGTGGTCGAACTCGGCCTTAGCTACTCTAAGACGATCAGGAGCGAGGCGCCGAGGACGAGCTGCAACAGGGGGACCTCTTGTCTGGATATGATGAGTAGTCCCGTGCTTCACACCGTCGGGCTTGTATACCGGGCGAGTAATGTCCTGGTAGCTGCGGAGGAGAACGTGAAAGCGGTCATCAGAAACCCCTCTCACATACATGGGGCTGATAGTCCCAGTGTAGGAGCCGAATCCACACACACTCAGATTGGTTTTAGTGTCGATCAACCTGCGATGTTTCACGTCGACGAGTAAACCAAAGTTAGTAAGAAAATCCGCTCCTAATATAGGCGTCTTCAAATCCGTGACAATAAAAATCCAGCGAAACACTCGTCGCAATCCAAGATCCAAAGTAAAAGATCGCTCACCGAAAGTGTTGATCGGCGAATGATTGACTGCTTGAAGTTGGATCTTCGACGCTCCGACCGATGAAAATTGAGATTTCTCCAACAGTGACTGGGGAAAAATACTCACTTCGGCTCCTGTGTCAACCAGGAAACGCTTGCCTGAGTTCTTATCAAAAATGAAGAAAAGACGACTATGAGGTTTGTCGCCAAAGGAACTTGTCGCCGCTATTCCTTGGCTAGGTCGTTTCCCTGAGGGTATGACTGCGAGGTTGAAGGTGTCGAATGCGATGTCGAATGTCGGCGGCTGGACGAGCACGGGCTCACACACTTGCGAGCTCTGTCACCATAAGTCCAGTGATACCAGCACTCAGCTCCTTGATGACGCTGTTGTCTCCGTGGACTCTTAGATCTGGAAGGACGTCGAGGTGGATGAGATGCATCGCGATGCTGACTTCGACTACGACGATCCTCTTGGAGGGAAGAAGTCGGAGCTTGCACCTGTACGTGCTGTGAGTTGTGTGACTTGCCTGGAAAGCTGTTGAACCTCCGCAGAAACTTGTGGCGGTGATGAGGAAACAGTAGTACTAGCAGGCGTGCATTCTACAGCAGACACAGAAAATGGGGAAGAAATCTCCAAGATTCTATCCGCCAACTCCGCCAATTGTTCGATGGAGACAGAGTCGGATGACGAAGCAAGAATAATTCTGACATTATTCGGTAGGCGTTGTAGAAAAAGTTGCTTCAAAATCCCTTCCTCTAATGTGGATTCTCCTAGTAGTTGTCGCATTCTACGAAGAAGTTGAGTAGGCTTGCGGTCACCTAACTTCCGCATTAAGAATCTGGTGAATTCTCTTCTGTTCGGAAACGCCAGTTCGTTTGACGAGTTCAGATTTCAGTTTGTCATAGCGATCCTTAGCAGGGGAAGCAATGATGAAGTCCCTGACCTCCTGTGCTACTTCAGGCTGTAATGAGCTGATGACATGTGCAAATTTAGTCTCTTGTCGCGTAATAGCCCGCGTCAAAAACTGCGCCTCAACCTGGGCGAACCAGAGTGCCGGATCGCCCGGCCAGTACGGCGGTAACTTGAGTCCAAAAGCAGTAACAGCTGGCCCGGTACTGCCCGGTGCCGTCGTGGCCGCGGCGGGGTCGGAGTCGGGCATTTCCGTTGACGGTAATGTCGTCGTCATCATACACACAAAAGAAAATATCGCTCGTAGAAGAACAAAAAATTCGGGGTCACCAATGTAGGAATAAACGTTGTGTAGAAACTAAATGAGTATTCTTACCGTTAATAATAATCCTCAGCGTTGATATCTCGAGTATAGAAAGAAACTGGAAGGCGAATCATGAAGAGGAAGAATAGTGCGATATAGCGAAGTGAAGAATCAGCACGTGGAGCGCGACTAGCTAGCTAGCGAAATTAACGCGAATATGATGAAGGCACACAACCTTACAGTTCACACTTCCCGAAATTAAATAGAAGACAAATCTAATTTGCGATTTAGTCCTCAAATAAAATGATGATGATGAAACTCGCTATTAACGTGAAAACTAATGAGAAAGAGCTTGTTGAATAATCCGAAAACGTCCTATATAAAACACGTCCGATGATGAAACTGAAGACAGGAGAAGTGAGTAAAATCCGTGTGTGGAGACTTATCCAAGTGCGCTAAAAGTGTGATGATTGGCTTATTAAAACAATAAGGTGCGGTCCGATTGGAGTAACTAAAATAACACTCTTGTTGCTGGGTGGTTCCATGGATGAAATTAACTCAGAGAATATGTAGAATGTGCAGCTGTAAATTGTTATTGTTAATGAAGCTGGCTGAACGTAAAGTACTAACAAAAGGAATGTTTAAAATGCTGGCTATGTACAATGTTGATAAACATTTGTGACCTTTGTAAAGTTCAAGTCACTACATCTAGCACCCCCCAAGAGTGATGCGAGATAGAATGAGTAGCAATCGATAAAATGGTACTGTCCAAAATACATGTAGAAGAAATATATTTACAGCAAATACATATGAGACGATGTCGCAACAATCGCAATAAGCTTGAATCCAAGATGGCAATATAATTGTCTTCATCCATAACCAAAACATTCCACGTAGCGTGCTGGCCACCTGACATGCCGGCCGGATCACGTCTTTCGCGGCTCGACAGGCGGGGTAGAAGCAGAGCTTGGCAGTCGATCTGCGACCAACGATGACGGGGGATCTACGCGTGGAGGCCGAACCATGGTCGATTATGACGGGATATCGTCGTGTGGTGGTGCGATCTCCGGAGTTGCGCAATCCTCTAAGAATGCAGGCTTTAAACGTTCTACACTGACGTTCTCACGCTTACCATTAATGTCAATGGAGAAAAACTTGTCAGTACGGCGGAGAACTGGGAATGGACCCCTGTAGGGCGGTTCTAGGGGTTTCCTGACTGCATCTTGGCGCAAAAATACATGGCTAGCAGAATGAAGGTCAGCATGAATCTGGGTACTAGCATGTCGTTGTTTGCGAGGAGGGGTGGGGCGTAGCTTACTCATCAGCTCTTTCAGTCTATGTACATAGTTCGCCGGATCAATGTCTGTGTCTGGCTTCGTCGGTTCTACGAATTGGGCAGGCAACCTAATGCTTGTCCCAAACACCAACTCGGCTGAGGAGCATCCAATGTCGGACTTGACAGCTGTGCGTATCCCCAATAGTACAAGGGGCAACACTTCAGTCCAGCGTACAGTGTTATATGTCTTGATCGAAGCTTTGAGCTGACGATGTAGGCGTTCTACTAACCCATTCGAGGCTGGATGATATGAAGTCGTCCGAATACGAGTAGTGCCGAGTAGGTTGGTGAGGGCGAGGAAAAGGGCGGACTCGAACTGTCTCCCCCTGTCTGTAGTGATTGTTGCCGGTGTGCCAAAATTCGCCACCCATCTGGCCACAAAAGTCTGTGCTACCGTCTCGGCAGTAATGTCCGGGATCGGAATAGCTACTGGCCATCTGGTAAAGCGATCAACACAAGTCAAGAGATAGCTATTACCTTCCGAAGGAGGAAGGAGGAAGTGGACCCACGAGGTCTATATGAACATGCGAGAATCGAGCATCTGGGGATGCGAATGTGCCCAAAGGTACTCTGGTGTGTCGATGAACTTTACACTTCTGACACTCCAGACAGGTACGCGTCCAGTTCCTGATGTCGCGCTTGATTCCCAGCCAAACGAAACGCTCTGTTATCACCTTCTGAGTTGCTCTAGCACCAGGGTGTGATAATCCGTGGAGTGAATTGAAAATTGTTCTCCTATGCGAAACTGGCACTAGAGGCCTGGCACTCCCAGTGGAAATGTCACAAAGCAAAGTGGTGAGTGTGCCTGGAAGTGGTATCGACTCAAGCTTGAGCGAAGTGTCTGACAAGTCGGCAAACTCCTCATCATCCTTCTGTGATCGAGCTAAGGCAGCAAAATCGACAATGGAAGTTGAGTCGACGGCACTGATAGGCAGACGAGAGAGGGCGTCGGCTGCAGTGTTGTGCTTACCACTGATATGACGTATATCAGAGGTGAACTGTGAGATGAGATCTAGGTGTCGAATCTCTCGGGGTGAGTGTCTGCCCGGCTTAGCCTGCAAAGCGTAGGTGAGGGGCTTGTGATCGGTGAAGATGGTGAAAGTCCGGCCTTCGAGCATATGGCGGAAATGTCTCACGCTCTGGTAGGCAGCGAGCAGCTCGCGTCCAAACGTGCTGTACCGAGTTGCTGCCGGCTGGAGACGCTTGGAAAAGAAAGCGAGTGGCTGCCAAGTGTTGTCCACTAACTGTTGGAGCACTCCACCTACACCATAGTCTGATGCATCGACGAGTAAACAGAGAGGAACTCCAGATCGAGGGTGCACAAGGATAGAAGCGTCAGCTAAGTCCTGTTTAGCTCGATTAAAAGCTAAGAGCTCAGCTTCATTGAGTGTGATAGACTCTTTCTTCTTCTTCCTGCCTTTAAGTAGATCTGTCAAAGGTTGGAGCACATCAGCACAGTGAGGAATAAAACGTCTGTAAAAGTTCATGAGACCAAGAAATTCTCTCAGTGTAGTGAGTGAAGTTGGAGTAGGGAACTTCCGGATGTGTTCCACCTTGTCGTTGAGAGGACAGATACCATGCTGATCCACGTGGTGGCCTAAGAAAGTCAATGAAGATACACCAAACTGACACTTGGAAGTGTTGATGACAATGCCATACTCACGAAGTCGATCAAAAAGTAGGCGGAGGTGTGTCACATGTTCGTCATCCGTAGTACTGGCAACGAGCAGGTCGTCGAGGTACACAAAGACAAAAGGGAGACCACGAACAACTTCATCCATCAGCCGTTGAAAAGACTGAGCAGCGTTTCGAAGTCCGAAGGGCATGCGAACCCACTCGAAAAGTCCGAATGGAGTGGTTATTGCAGTCTTTGGGATATCACACGGCTCGACTGGGATCTGGTGATAAGCACGAATTAAATCAATCTTAGAAAAAATCGTCTTACCACTGAGGCAGGATGAGAAATCTTGTAGGTGGGGTATCGGGTAACAATCAGGAGTTGTCCGAGAGTTAAGGGCGCGGTAATCACCACAAGGTCGCCAGTCACCTGGGGTCTTCTTCGGGACCATATGGAGTGGAGAAGCCCAATTACTGTCCGATGGGCGAATAATGCCCAGGTCTAACATGTGGTCGAACTCGGCCTTAGCTACTCTAAGACGATCAGGAGCGAGGCGCCGAGGACGAGCTGCAACAGGGGGACCTCTTGTCTGGATATGATGAGTAGTCCCGTGCTTCACACCGTCGGGCTTGTATACCGGGCGAGTAATGTCCTGGTAGCTGCGGAGGAGAACGTGAAAGCGGTCATCAGAAACCCCTCTCACATACATGGGGCTGATAGTCCCAGTGTAGGAGCCGAATCCACACACACTCAGATTGGTTTTAGTGTCGATCAACCTGCGATGTTTCACGTCGACGAGTAAACCAAAGTTAGTAAGAAAATCCGCTCCTAATATAGGCGTCTTCAAATCCGTGACAATAAAAATCCAGCGAAACACTCGTCGCAATCCAAGATCCAAAGTAAAAGATCGCTCACCGAAAGTGTTGATCGGCGAATGATTGACTGCTTGAAGTTGGATCTTCGACGCTCCGACCGATGAAAATTGAGATTTCTCCAACAGTGACTGGGGAAAAATACTCACTTCGGCTCCTGTGTCAACCAGGAAACGCTTGCCTGAGTTCTTATCAAAAATGAAGAAAAGACGACTATGAGGTTTGTCGCCAAAGGAACTTGTCGCCGCTATTCCTTGGCTAGGTCGTTTCCCTGAGGGTATGACTGCGAGGTTGAAGGTGTCGAATGCGATGTCGAATGTCGGCGGCTGGACGAGCACGGGCTCACACACTTGCGAGCTCTGTCACCATAAGTCCAGTGATACCAGCACTCAGCTCCTTGATGACGCTGTTGTCTCCGTGGACTCTTAGATCTGGAAGGACGTCGAGGTGGATGAGATGCATCGCGATGCTGACTTCGACTACGACGATCCTCTTGGAGGGAAGAAGTCGGAGCTTGCACCTGTACGTGCTGTGAGTTGTGTGACTTGCCTGGAAAGCTGTTGAACCTCCGCAGAAACTTGTGGCGGTGATGAGGAAACAGTAGTACTAGCAGGCGTGCATTCTACAGCAGACACAGAAAATGGGGAAGAAATCTCCAAGATTCTATCCGCCAACTCCGCCAATTGTTCGATGGAGACAGAGTCGGATGACGAAGCAAGAATAATTCTGACATTATTCGGTAGGCGTTGTAGAAAAAGTTGCTTCAAAATCCCTTCCTCTAATGTGGATTCTCCTAGTAGTTGTCGCATTCTACGAAGAAGTTGAGTAGGCTTGCGGTCACCTAACTTCCGCATTAAGAATCTGGTGAATTCTCTTCTGTTCGGAAACGCCAGTTCGTTTGACGAGTTCAGATTTCAGTTTGTCATAGCGATCCTTAGCAGGGGAAGCAATGATGAAGTCCCTGACCTCCTGTGCTACTTCAGGCTGTAATGAGCTGATGACATGTGCAAATTTAGTCTCTTGTCGCGTAATAGCCCGCGTCAAAAACTGCGCCTCAACCTGGGCGAACCAGAGTGCCGGATCGCCCGGCCAGTACGGCGGTAACTTGAGTCCAAAAGCAGTAACAGCTGGCCCGGTACTGCCCGGTGCCGTCGTGGCCGCGGCGGGGTCGGAGTCGGGCATTTCCGTTGACGGTAATGTCGTCGTCATCATACACACAAAAGAAAATATCGCTCGTAGAAGAACAAAAAATTCGGGGTCACCAATGTAGGAATAAACGTTGTGTAGAAACTAAATGAGTATTCTTACCGTTAATAATAATCCTCAGCGTTGATATCTCGAGTATAGAAAGAAACTGGAAGGCGAATCATGAAGAGGAAGAATAGTGCGATATAGCGAAGTGAAGAATCAGCACGTGGAGCGCGACTAGCTAGCTAGCGAAATTAACGCGAATATGATGAAGGCACACAACCTTACAGTTCACACTTCCCGAAATTAAATAGAAGACAAATCTAATTTGCGATTTAGTCCTCAAATAAAATGATGATGATGAAACTCGCTATTAACGTGAAAACTAATGAGAAAGAGCTTGTTGAATAATCCGAAAACGTCCTATATAAAACACGTCCGATGATGAAACTGAAGACAGGAGAAGTGAGTAAAATCCGTGTGTGGAGACTTATCCAAGTGCGCTAAAAGTGTGATGATTGGCTTATTAAAACAATAAGGTGCGGTCCGATTGGAGTAACTAAAATAACACTCTTGTTGCTGGGTGGTTCCATGGATGAAATTAACTCAGAGAATATGTAGAATGTGCAGCTGTAAATTGTTATTGTTAATGAAGCTGGCTGAACGTAAAGTACTAACAAAAGGAATGTTTAAAATGCTGGCTATGTACAATGTTGATAAACATTTGTGACCTTTGTAAAGTTCAAGTCACTACATCTAGCACCCCCCAAGAGTGATGCGAGATAGAATGAGTAGCAATCGATAAAATGGTACTGTCCAAAATACATGTAGAAGAAATATATTTACAGCAAATACATATGAGACGATGTCGCAACAATCGCAATAAGCTTGAATCCAAGATGGCAATATAATTGTCTTCATCCATAACCAAAACATTCCACGTAGCGTGCTGGCCACCTGACATGCCGGCCGGATCACGTCTTTCGCGGCTCGACAGGCGGGGTAGAAGCAGAGCTTGGCAGTCGATCTGCGACCAACGATGACGGGGGATCTACGCGTGGAGGCCGAACCATGGTCGATTATGACGGGATATCGTCGTGTGGTGGTGCGATCTCCGGAGTTGCGCAATCCTCTAAGAATGCAGGCTTTAAACGTTCTACACTGACGTTCTCACGCTTACCATTAATGTCAATGGAGAAAAACTTGTCAGTACGGCGGAGAACTGGGAATGGACCCCTGTAGGGCGGTTCTAGGGGTTTCCTGACTGCATCTTGGCGCAAAAATACATGGCTAGCAGAATGAAGGTCAGCATGAATCTGGGTACTAGCATGTCGTTGTTTGCGAGGAGGGGTGGGGCGTAGCTTACTCATCAGCTCTTTCAGTCTATGTACATAGTTCGCCGGATCAATGTCTGTGTCTGGCTTCGTCGGTTCTACGAATTGGGCAGGCAACCTAATGCTTGTCCCAAACACCAACTCAGCTGAGGAGCATCCAATGTCGGACTTGACAGCTGTGCGTATCCCCAATAGTACAAGGGGCAACACTTCAGTCCAGCGTACAGTGTTATATGTCTTGATCGAAGCTTTGAGCTGACGATGTAGGCGTTCTACTAACCCATTCGAGGCTGGATGATATGAAGTCGTCCGAATACGAGTAGTGCCGAGTAGGTTGGTGAGGGCGAGGAAAAGGGCGGACTCGAACTGTCTCCCCCTGTCTGTAGTGATTGTTGCCGGTGTGCCAAAATTCGCCACCCATCTGGCCACAAAAGTCTGTGCTACCGTCTCGGCAGTAATGTCCGGGATCGGAATAGCTACTGGCCATCTGGTAAAGCGATCAACACAAGTCAAGAGATAGCTATTACCTTCCGAAGGAGGAAGGAGGAAGTGGACTCACGAGGTCTATATGAACATGCGAGAATCGAGCATCTGGGGATGCGAATGTGCCCAAAGGTACTCTGGTGTGTCGATGAACTTTACACTTCTGACACTCCAGACAGGTACGCGTCCAGTTCCTGATGTCGCGCTTGATTCCCAGCCAAACGAAACGCTCTGTTATCACCTTCTGAGTTGCTCTAGCACCAGGGTGTGATAATCCGTGGAGTGAATTGAAAATTGTTCTCCTATGCGAAACTGGCACTAGAGGCCTGGCACTCCCAGTGGAAATGTCACAAAGCAAAGTGGTGAGTGTGCCTGGAAGTGGTATCGACTCAAGCTTGAGCGAAGTGTCTGACAAGTCGGCAAACTCCTCATCATCCTTCTGTGATCGAGCTAAGGCAGCAAAATCGACAATGGAAGTTGAGTCGACGGCACTGATAGGCAGACGAGAGAGGGCGTCGGCTGCAGTGTTGTGCTTACCACTGATATGACGTATATCAGAGGTGAACTGTGAGATGAGATCTAGGTGTCGAATCTCTCGGGGTGAGTGTCTGCCCGGCTTAGCCTGCAAAGCGTAGGTGAGGGGCTTGTGATCGGTGAAGATGGTGAAAGTCCGGCCTTCGAGCATATGGCGGAAATGTCTCACGCTCTGGTAGGCAGCGAGCAGCTCGCGTCCAAACGTGCTGTACCGAGTTGCTGCCGGCTGGAGACGCTTGGAAAAGAAAGCGAGTGGCTGCCAAGTGTTGTCCACTAACTGTTGGAGCACTCCACCTACACCATAGTCTGATGCATCGACGAGTAAACAGAGAGGAACTCCAGATCGAGGGTGCACAAGGATAGAAGCGTCAGCTAAGTCCTGTTTAGCTCGATTAAAAGCTAAGAGCTCAGCTTCATTGAGTGTGATAGACTCTTTCTTCTTCTTCCTGCCTTTAAGTAGATCTGTCAAAGGTTGGAGCACATCAGCACAGTGAGGAATAAAACGTCTGTAAAAGTTCATGAGACCAAGAAATTCTCTCAGTGTAGTGAGTGAAGTTGGAGTAGGGAACTTCCGGATGTGTTCCACCTTGTCGTTGAGAGGACAGATACCATGCTGATCCACGTGGTGGCCTAAGAAAGTCAATGAAGATACACCAAACTGACACTTGGAAGTGTTGATGACAATGCCATACTCACGAAGTCGATCAAAAAGTAGGCGGAGGTGTGTCACATGTTCGTCATCCGTAGTACTGGCAACGAGCAGGTCGTCGAGGTACACAAAGACAAAAGGGAGACCACGAACAACTTCATCCATCAGCCGTTGAAAAGACTGAGCAGCGTTTCGAAGTCCGAAGGGCATGCGAACCCACTCGAAAAGTCCGAATGGAGTGGTTATTGCAGTCTTTGGGATATCACACGGCTCGACTGGGATCTGGTGATAAGCACGAATTAAATCAATCTTAGAAAAAATCGTCTTACCACTGAGGCAGGATGAGAAATCTTGTAGGTGGGGTATCGGGTAACAATCAGGAGTTGTCCGAGAGTTAAGGGCGCGGTAATCACCACAAGGTCGCCAGTCACCTGGGGTCTTCTTCGGGACCATATGGAGTGGAGAAGCCCAATTACTGTCCGATGGGCGAATAATGCCCAGGTCTAACATGTGGTCGAACTCGGCCTTAGCTACTCTAAGACGATCAGGAGCGAGGCGCCGAGGACGAGCTGCAACAGGGGGACCTCTTGTCTGGATATGATGAGTAGTCCCGTGCTTCACACCGTCGGGCTTGTATACCGGGCGAGTAATGTCCTGGTAGCTGCGGAGGAGAACGTGAAAGCGGTCATCAGAAACCCCTCTCACATACATGGGGCTGATAGTCCCAGTGTAGGAGCCGAATCCACACACACTCAGATTGGTTTTAGTGTCGATCAACCTGCGATGTTTCACGTCGACGAGTAAACCAAAGTTAGTAAGAAAATCCGCTCCTAATATAGGCGTCTTCAAATCCGTGACAATAAAAATCCAGCGAAACACTCGTCGCAATCCAAGATCCAAAGTAAAAGATCGCTCACCGAAAGTGTTGATCGGCGAATGATTGACTGCTTGAAGTTGGATCTTCGACGCTCCGACCGATGAAAATTGAGATTTCTCCAACAGTGACTGGGGAAAAATACTCACTTCGGCTCCTGTGTCAACCAGGAAACGCTTGCCTGAGTTCTTATCAAAAATGAAGAAAAGACGACTATGAGGTTTGTCGCCAAAGGAACTTGTCGCCGCTATTCCTTGGCTAGGTCGTTTCCCTGAGGGTATGACTGCGAGGTTGAAGGTGTCGAATGCGATGTCGAATGTCGGCGGCTGGACGAGCACGGGCTCACACACTTGCGAGCTCTGTCACCATAAGTCCAGTGATACCAGCACTCAGCTCCTTGATGACGCTGTTGTCTCCGTGGACTCTTAGATCTGGAAGGACGTCGAGGTGGATGAGATGCATCGCGATGCTGACTTCGACTACGACGATCCTCTTGGAGGGAAGAAGTCGGAGCTTGCACCTGTACGTGCTGTGAGTTGTGTGACTTGCCTGGAAAGCTGTTGAACCTCCGCAGAAACTTGTGGCGGTGATGAGGAAACAGTAGTACTAGCAGGCGTGCATTCTACAGCAGACACAGAAAATGGGGAAGAAATCTCCAAGATTCTATCCGCCAACTCCGCCAATTGTTCGATGGAGACAGAGTCGGATGACGAAGCAAGAATAATTCTGACATTATTCGGTAGGCGTTGTAGAAAAAGTTGCTTCAAAATCCCTTCCTCTAATGTGGATTCTCCTAGTAGTTGTCGCATTCTACGAAGAAGTTGAGTAGGCTTGCGGTCACCTAACTTCCGCATTAAGAATCTGGTGAATTCTCTTCTGTTCGGAAACGCCAGTTCGTTTGACGAGTTCAGATTTCAGTTTGTCATAGCGATCCTTAGCAGGGGAAGCAATGATGAAGTCCCTGACCTCCTGTGCTACTTCAGGCTGTAATGAGCTGATGACATGTGCAAATTTAGTCTCTTGTCGCGTAATAGCCCGCGTCAAAAACTGCGCCTCAACCTGGGCGAACCAGAGTGCCGGATCGCCCGGCCAGTACGGCGGTAACTTGAGTCCAAAAGCAGTAACAGCTGGCCCGGTACTGCCCGGTGCCGTCGTGGCCGCGGCGGGGTCGGAGTCGGGCATTTCCGTTGACGGTAATGTCGTCGTCATCATACACACAAAAGAAAATATCGCTCGTAGAAGAACAAAAAATTCGGGGTCACCAATGTAGGAATAAACGTTGTGTAGAAACTAAATGAGTATTCTTACCGTTAATAATAATCCTCAGCGTTGATATCTCGAGTATAGAAAGAAACTGGAAGGCGAATCATGAAGAGGAAGAATAGTGCGATATAGCGAAGTGAAGAATCAGCACGTGGAGCGCGACTAGCTAGCTAGCGAAATTAACGCGAATATGATGAAGGCACACAACCTTACAGTTCACACTTCCCGAAATTAAATAGAAGACAAATCTAATTTGCGATTTAGTCCTCAAATAAAATGATGATGATGAAACTCGCTATTAACGTGAAAACTAATGAGAAAGAGCTTGTTGAATAATCCGAAAACGTCCTATATAAAACACGTCCGATGATGAAACTGAAGACAGGAGAAGTGAGTAAAATCCGTGTGTGGAGACTTATCCAAGTGCGCTAAAAGTGTGATGATTGGCTTATTAAAACAATAAGGTGCGGTCCGATTGGAGTAACTAAAATAACACTCTTGTTGCTGGGTGGTTCCATGGATGAAATTAACTCAGAGAATATGTAGAATGTGCAGCTGTAAATTGTTATTGTTAATGAAGCTGGCTGAACGTAAAGTACTAACAAAAGGAATGTTTAAAATGCTGGCTATGTACAATGTTGATAAACATTTGTGACCTTTGTAAAGTTCAAGTCACTACATCTAGCACCCCCCAAGAGTGATGCGAGATAGAATGAGTAGCAATCGATAAAATGGTACTGTCCAAAATACATGTAGAAGAAATATATTTACAGCAAATACATATGAGACGATGTCGCAACAATCGCAATAAGCTTGAATCCAAGATGGCAATATAATTGTCTTCATCCATAACCAAAACATTCCACGTAGCGTGCTGGCCACCTGACATGCCGGCCGGATCACGTCTTTCGCGGCTCGACAGGCGGGGTAGAAGCAGAGCTTGGCAGTCGATCTGCGACCAACGATGACGGGGGATCTACGCGTGGAGGCCGAACCATGGTCGATTATGACGGGATATCGTCGTGTGGTGGTGCGATCTCCGGAGTTGCGCAATCCTCTAAGAATGCAGGCTTTAAACGTTCTACACTGACGTTCTCACGCTTACCATTAATGTCAATGGAGAAAAACTTGTCAGTACGGCGGAGAACTGGGAATGGACCCCTGTAGGGCGGTTCTAGGGGTTTCCTGACTGCATCTTGGCGCAAAAATACATGGCTAGCAGAATGAAGGTCAGCATGAATCTGGGTACTAGCATGTCGTTGTTTGCGAGGAGGGGTGGGGCGTAGCTTACTCATCAGCTCTTTCAGTCTATGTACATAGTTCGCCGGATCAATGTCTGTGTCTGGCTTCGTCGGTTCTACGAATTGGGCAGGCAACCTAATGCTTGTCCCAAACACCAACTCAGCTGAGGAGCATCCAATGTCGGACTTGACAGCTGTGCGTATCCCCAATAGTACAAGGGGCAACACTTCAGTCCAGCGTACAGTGTTATATGTCTTGATCGAAGCTTTGAGCTGACGATGTAGGCGTTCTACTAACCCATTCGAGGCTGGATGATATGAAGTCGTCCGAATACGAGTAGTGCCGAGTAGGTTGGTGAGGGCGAGGAAAAGGGCGGACTCGAACTGTCTCCCCCTGTCTGTAGTGATTGTTGCCGGTGTGCCAAAATTCGCCACCCATCTGGCCACAAAAGTCTGTGCTACCGTCTCGGCAGTAATGTCCGGGATCGGAATAGCTACTGGCCATCTGGTAAAGCGATCAACACAAGTCAAGAGATAGCTATTACCTTCCGAAGGAGGAAGGAGGAAGTGGACCCACGAGGTCTATATGAACATGCGAGAATCGAGCATCTGGGGATGCGAATGTGCCCAAAGGTACTCTGGTGTGTCGATGAACTTTACACTTCTGACACTCCAGACAGGTACGCGTCCAGTTCCTGATGTCGCGCTTGATTCCCAGCCAAACGAAACGCTCTGTTATCACCTTCTGAGTTGCTCTAGCACCAGGGTGTGATAATCCGTGGAGTGAATTGAAAATTGTTCTCCTATGCGAAACTGGCACTAGAGGCCTGGCACTCCCAGTGGAAATGTCACAAAGCAAAGTGGTGAGTGTGCCTGGAAGTGGTATCGACTCAAGCTTGAGCGAAGTGTCTGACAAGTCGGCAAACTCCTCATCATCCTTCTGTGATCGAGCTAAGGCAGCAAAATCGACAATGGAAGTTGAGTCGACGGCACTGATAGGCAGACGAGAGAGGGCGTCGGCTGCAGTGTTGTGCTTACCACTGATATGACGTATATCAGAGGTGAACTGTGAGATGAGATCTAGGTGTCGAATCTCTCGGGTTGAGTGTCTGCCCGGCTTAGCCTGCAAAGCGTAGGTGAGGGGCTTGTGATCGGTGAAGATGGTGAAAGTCCGGCCTTCGAGCATATGGCGGAAATGTCTCACGCTCTGGTAGGCAGCGAGCAGCTCGCGTCCAAACGTGCTGTACCGAGTTGCTGCCGGCTGGAGACGCTTGGAAAAGAAAGCGAGTGGCTGCCAAGTGTTGTCCACTAACTGTTGGAGCACTCCACCTACACCATAGTCTGATGCATCGACGAGTAAACAGAGAGGAACTCCAGATCGAGGGTGCACAAGGATAGAAGCGTCAGCTAAGTCCTGTTTAGCTCGATTAAAAGCTAAGAGCTCAGCTTCATTGAGTGTGATAGACTCTTTCTTCTTCTTCCTGCCTTTAAGTAGATCTGTCAAAGGTTGGAGCACATCAGCACAGTGAGGAATAAAACGTCTGTAAAAGTTCATGAGACCAAGAAATTCTCTCAGTGTAGTGAGTGAAGTTGGAGTAGGGAACTTCCGGATGTGTTCCACCTTGTCGTTGAGAGGACAGATACCATGCTGATCCACGTGGTGGCCTAAGAAAGTCAATGAAGATACACCAAACTGACACTTGGAAGTGTTGATGACAATGCCATACTCACGAAGTCGATCAAAAAGTAGGCGGAGGTGTGTCACATGTTCGTCATCCGTAGTACTGGCAACGAGCAGGTCGTCGAGGTACACAAAGACAAAAGGGAGACCACGAACAACTTCATCCATCAGCCGTTGAAAAGACTGAGCAGCGTTTCGAAGTCCGAAGGGCATGCGAACCCACTCGAAAAGTCCGAATGGAGTGGTTATTGCAGTCTTTGGGATATCACACGGCTCGACTGGGATCTGGTGATAAGCACGAATTAAATCAATCTTAGAAAAAATCGTCTTACCACTGAGGCAGGATGAGAAATCTTGTAGGTGGGGTATCGGGTAACAATCAGGAGTTGTCCGAGAGTTGAGGGCGCGGTAATCCCCACAAGGTCGCCAGTCACCTGGGGTCTTCTTCGGGACCATATGGAGTGGAGAAGCCCAATTACTGTCCGATGGGCGAATAATGCCCAGGTCTAACATGTGGTCGAACTCGGCCTTAGCTACTCTAAGACGATCAGGAGCGAGGCGCCGAGGACGAGCTGCAACAGGGGGACCTCTTGTCTGGATATGATGAGTAGTCCCGTGCTTCACACCGTCGGGCTTGTATACCGGGCGAGTAATGTCCTGGTAGCTGCGGAGGAGAACGTGAAAGCGGTCATCAGAAACCCCTCTCACATACATGGGGCTGATAGTCCCAGTGTAGGAGCCGAATCCACACACACTCAGATTGGTTTTAGTGTCGATCAACCTGCGATGTTTCACGTCGACGAGTAAACCAAAGTTAGTAAGAAAATCCGCTCCTAATATAGGCGTCTTCAAATCCGTGACAATAAAAATCCAGCGAAACACTCGTCGCAATCCAAGATCCAAAGTAAAAGATCGCTCACCGAAAGTGTTGATCGGCGAATGATTGACTGCTTGAAGTTGGATCTTCGACGCTCCGACCGATGAAAATTGAGATTTCTCCAACAGTGACTGGGGAAAAATACTCACTTCGGCTCCTGTGTCAACCAGGAAACGCTTGCCTGAGTTCTTATCAAAAATGAAGAAAAGACGACTATGAGGTTTGTCGCCAAAGGAACTTGTCGCCGCTATTCCTTGGCTAGGTCGTTTCCCTGAGGGTATGACTGCGAGGTTGAAGGTGTCGAATGCGATGTCGAATGTCGGCGGCTGGACGAGCACGGGCTCACACACTTGCGAGCTCTGTCACCATAAGTCCAGTGATACCAGCACTCAGCTCCTTGATGACGCTGTTGTCTCCGTGGACTCTTAGATCTGGAAGGACGTCGAGGTGGATGAGATGCATCGCGATGCTGACTTCGACTACGACGATCCTCTTGGAGGGAAGAAGTCGGAGCTTGCACCTGTACGTGCTGTGAGTTGTGTGACTTGCCTGGAAAGCTGTTGAACCTCCGCAGAAACTTGTGGCGGTGATGAGGAAACAGTAGTACTAGCAGGCGTGCATTCTACAGCAGACACAGAAAATGGGGAAGAAATCTCCAAGATTCTATCCGCCAACTCCGCCAATTGTTCGATGGAGACAGAGTCGGATGACGAAGCAAGAATAATTCTGACATTATTCGGTAGGCGTTGTAGAAAAAGTTGCTTCAAAATCCCTTCCTCTAATGTGGATTCTCCTAGTAGTTGTCGCATTCTACGAAGAAGTTGAGTAGGCTTGCGGTCACCTAACTTCCGCATTAAGAATCTGGTGAATTCTCTTCTGTTCGGAAACGCCAGTTCGTTTGACGAGTTCAGATTTCAGTTTGTCATAGCGATCCTTAGCAGGGGAAGCAATGATGAAGTCCCTGACCTCCTGTGCTACTTCAGGCTGTAATGAGCTGATGACATGTGCAAATTTAGTCTCTTGTCGCGTAATAGCCCGCGTCAAAAACTGCGCCTCAACCTGGGCGAACCAGAGTGCCGGATCGCCCGGCCAGTACGGCGGTAACTTGAGTCCAAAAGCAGTAACAGCTGGCCCGGTACTGCCCGGTGCCGTCGTGGCCGCGGCGGGGTCGGAGTCGGGCATTTCCGTTGACGGTAATGTCGTCGTCATCATACACACAAAAGAAAATATCGCTCGTAGAAGAACAAAAAATTCGGGGTCACCAATGTAGGAATAAACGTTGTGTAGAAACTAAATGAGTATTCTTACCGTTAATAATAATCCTCAGCGTTGATATCTCGAGTATAGAAAGAAACTGGAAGGCGAATCATGAAGAGGAAGAATAGTGCGATATAGCGAAGTGAAGAATCAGCACGTGGAGCGCGACTAGCTAGCTAGCGAAATTAACGCGAATATGATGAAGGCACACAACCTTACAGTTCACACTTCCCGAAATTAAATAGAAGACAAATCTAATTTGCGATTTAGTCCTCAAATAAAATGATGATGATGAAACTCGCTATTAACGTGAAAACTAATGAGAAAGAGCTTGTTGAATAATCCGAAAACGTCCTATATAAAACACGTCCGATGATGAAACTGAAGACAGGAGAAGTGAGTAAAATCCGTGTGTGGAGACTTATCCAAGTGCGCTAAAAGTGTGATGATTGGCTTATTAAAACAATAAGGTGCGGTCCGATTGGAGTAACTAAAATAACACTCTTGTTGCTGGGTGGTTCCATGGATGAAATTAACTCAGAGAATATGTAGAATGTGCAGCTGTAAATTGTTATTGTTAATGAAGCTGGCTGAACGTAAAGTACTAACAAAAGGAATGTTTAAAATGCTGGCTATGTACAATGTTGATAAACATTTGTGACCTTTGTAAAGTTCAAGTCACTACAATTGTTTATATAAATACACGAATAAAGAGTTGAAAGAGTTCTGGCTTTGAGATAATCAACCAAATCTATCATTGAACCAGATTTGATTGTACTTGCAATATTCCTCTCATATATTGTGCGTACAAATATTATTAAACAAAATAATAACCAGAGATTAACAAACGAAGCTTCACTGCCAGGGATCGACAGTAAGAACATAAGGGAAATATATTAAGTAGTCCAGACCTGCCATACAACCATCACATTCTTTTTTTTCTTCATTATTATATCAGGTTTTTAGCATATCATTTTACTGAGCACGAACCCAGCTATGGTTCGGGGGAAAATACAGAACGTTGGTAAACAGAATCGAAGCCGAATGTGATGGTTGTTTGGTAAAATGCTGTGCAAAAAACCTGATAAAAGAGTTAAAGGAAGCCAGGCGCGAACGTTCTCATACTTCTACCTGAAATGAACCGAAAGAAACATCTCAAAAGCAGTTTCGATAATAATTGAATACATGTATATGTATAATTTTAAGTGTATTATCCCATACATGCCAACTGTTCAGATTAAAGAGGAACATTCCGCTTTTTGGGAGAAGATAATTATCATTTTAATGCAGGTGTTCCTCTTTCTGTACAAATTTGTCTGTAGTATTGAACAGGAGAGTTAAGATTGTTCCTATTTCTTTGCTGTCAGTGTTGGCAAGTATGTTGTCCGTCACTATTTCTTCGTATAACAGAATATTTGCTCAATGAAAAGTCTTGAAAAGTCGATGATATTCTTATAAAAACACCCACGAATGATTTTCCACCGATCTGCTGCATTTAGCAAAGATCATCAAAATAATGGAAACGTTCAAATTTGCATAGGAAAGAAACAAATACATTTACTTGTTATACAGCAGAGTATTAAACCTTTCTTTCGCCATAATTGTCCATATCACAATATTTGCACGCTGAATTAGCCGAGGGTTGTAGAACAGCATGATCGCCAAAGTCAATCGATATGGCACTTTATAGACAGAGAGAGATTCTTGTATGTATTTGAATTTGTATACGGAAAATAAAACCAAACCAAACCAATGTTACTTTAATAGAATCGAGCATATAAGTATTGATGTGTACTGCAAGGTTCTGGAATAATCAAAATGATAAGAAATTGGCCCAGTCTTGGTAAAGTTACAAGCACTGTACACAGAAAGAAGTAAATGGGACTACGCGATGTCTATCCAGACGGATCGATATGATAATTTTAATACCAAATATGTCAATTAGTAGGCGGTTAATTCCCGGCAAAATTTGTATCACCACGTATTAGTCAAAACATATTCTCTCACATGATTGGTAGTAAGAGCTTCCTTTTCATTTTTGAGAGGGGGGCGTTTCCAAAACTGGTCTATACCTTTAAGGGGAACATTGACAAGAAAATGCATTATGCAAGCCAATAAAACGAAAGCAATGTACTGAATGAGAGCACGGAATGTCTAATTGCTGCATGAGAGCATGCTGAAAGGAAACATTTTACATTTAATTAATTACTTTGGGATTAACTCAATCTAATAATGTAAATGTTATGATTAGGCAAACAAAATAAATGTTGTATTGCCCTTTAATTGCCAGCACCTTGGTCAGTCGGTCGATTTATTTGTGGTGTTGTTGTTGCTTTTTTCCCCTCTTTGGGCATATATTTTTTCAGCTTTGAATGCCTTAATATATATTTTGTTTCATTCAACATTTTATTTCTAAAATACGGTAAACATTAAAAAAAAAAAAAAAAATGGCCGACCATAGATTTTAAGATTTTTGGTTCGGTCGCAAAAGGCAATACAACATCTTTTCTTAAAGGCCTTATGAAGAAAATGGGGCAACTTACATTTACAGTAACTTGCCTTATATATTAAGGCCAATTCTTTTACGAGGCCGCCATCCATTTCCAGCCTAACCGCTCACGATGGTGGTCTCCTGCGTTCCAAATTACCTCTCTAATTTATTGAAAATATTTTATATTTCTTATGTTATTGTATGCTTCGTACATATTTATCGAATGATATAATTGTACATGATTTTTCATTTAATTACTTTTGTAAACATTGTATTCATTGTATTTGTTATTGTTCGAAATTTTGTACTTTGACTTTGAATTTGTATATTTTTGAACGCAGAAATAAAATCAATCAAACAAACAAACAAATAAGTTTCTTGGGCGTCCCTAAAGGCTCGAGATATCCGAAAAAACGTATGGAATCCGCAATGCCATCTGAAAGGTTCCAATCACTTTTCATATGAGAACAGAAAATTAAAATTGCGTAATGAAAACATTTAAAGGGCATGATGAGAGATTTATGGCAACATTTATTTTTAGGAATACAATTTTGATAATGGCAGGGAGCCAGTCACAGTTTTCCATGACTGGCCATTATTCATATATCGAATACTATAGGCTACTTTCTTAAAACACTTTTTGCCTGGTAACGACCCTTTTCATGACAGGACTTCTTCACGAGTCAGAATGTCCCAAGACGAAAATCCAATTGAAACCAATTGAACACCAATTGAAATTTCAATTGGTTTCAATTGGTTTCAATTGGTTCCAATTGGTCTCAATAGGTTTTAACAGGTTTCAATGGGACTTCAGATGTTTTCAATTGGTCCAGATTGGCCCCATTGGACAAATTGGCCCCATTGGCCCCATTGGCCTAGGCCCCATTAGACTTTAATGGGTCCCCAATTGGTTTCAATTGGTCCGGATTGGCCCCATTGGACAAATTGGCCCCATTGGCCCCATTGGCCTAGGCCCCATTAGACTTTAATGGGTCCCCAATTGGTTTCAATTGGTCCGGATTGGCCCCATTGGACAAATTGGACCCATTGGCCCCATTGGCCTAGGCCCCATTAGACTTTAATGGGTCCCCAATTGGTTTCAATTGGACCAATTGGCCTTAATTTGGACTTCAATTGGTCCCATTGAAACCCATTGAAACCAACAAATCTAGGCATCTCATGAATATTCATTATCACTTTACACGTGTCACAGAAAAATAAATTTATCATGATTTGTTAAGCAAATTATGACAATGCACATCAATTTTGTGATTTCTTTATTCCTTCAGCAATTACTAACCAATAGATTATTTTGTCTGATCATGTTACAATTACATTCACGTTTTAGCAATAGATATATTGATTATATGATTACTAACCAAGAAACAATATACATATTTAGTATATATATTTGTACGAGCCAATGTCACTGTAATTGTAACTCTTGAATTCACTTCAAATGATCTTTGTGATGAAGTTAATGCAAATGAGATTGGAATATACCTAAGTGGTGGACAGTTGCCAATATCGATTATGAAGTATCAATAATTTATCATTGGTTCTTCTAAGTGGATCGATTTACCAATGGAATCCCCATTGAATGCCCCCATTGAATCCCAATTCAATACCAATTGGCAATTTGGAGTACATGGAAAGTGAAACAATGGGTACCCATTGAAACCAATTGGCAATTGGTCCCCATTGGAACCAATTGGCAATTGGTTTCAATGGGTATCCATTGTTTCACTTTCCATGTACTCCAAATTGCCAATTGGATTCAATGGGGACATTCAATGGGGATTCAATTGGATTTTCGTCTTGGGGTAGATTGCACGCATTAGTTGTAGCTATTTCAGGCCCCTACAAATTATACCTTGCCCGACCTAACAACATCATGATGCATGTTAACATCATTATGACTAATAGATTGAAATAAATACTCATTAAAGATGAATTAGTAACACTGTCGCAATACTCCTGACAAAAAAAGTGAATTCAATTTGAATGCATTACCATGCGTGATAACGGAATATCTGATAACTCTCACACACAGCAAAGACTGATAGAGATCACTGCGAAATGAACATATAGATTAAATCAACCTTCTTCGCTAAATCAAGACAGGATGAAAATCAAATTACACCCGTTTAATAAACAAAAATATTCTACGCGGTGGTATCAATATCGAAATTTATGTAACTTCAATGACGTAACAATTCACTGTCGACTTACGTGTGTGAGGTCCGAATTGAAAATGGCGCCTTCGAACATGCACACGTGATGTCCTGAGTTCACGCAAGCGCAGTCGTTGTTTCGATCTGTTGTGGGACTTATTAGGACATGCACTGCTGCAGTATTCCTGACACGAAGAAATCACATCCATCTATACGCAGAGTTTGGTCAACTCTGTTTCACTCGGTCATAACATGGTGTATATTATTTTGTTTTGTGCTTGCCCAACAGCAGTAGTCGCCATGTTGTGTCCAACTCGAACCGGGTTGGCCAAACTCTCCTAATCAATGGCAGTGGAAGAAAGCTAGTTATAACGCCCTCTACGGGCTAATTCGTTGTAGTATTGTGGACCAAGTCCTCCAACAACTTGAAAGAAATGCAGGGGAAGGCAATGTGCGTGCCCCTGCTGACGGATTTTCGACCAAATAAGAAAAAGAAGATACTTACCTTTCTATGGTGGCCCTGAAGGGACATCGCGAATAGACTAAATCGTGAAAAATATGCGATAAAATTCACGATATCGTCAATTTTATCGCATATTTTTCACGAAGAAATTCACGAAATTGACGATATCGTGAACTTTATCGTGAACTTTTCACGATGAAATTGACGATATCGTGAATTTTATCGTGAAAAGTTCACGATATAAAGTTCACGATATCGTCAATTTTATCGTGTACTCTATCGTGTACTCTATCGTGTACTCTATCGTGTACTCTCCTGACGGGCGCTTCGTAAACAAAACCAGCCCTAGCTGGGGGAGACAGAGAGAAGGAAAAAAGGGAAAGGGAAAGAGAAGATAAAAGGAAAGAAAGAATAATAAGAAGAAAAGAGGGAAACGGGGGGGGGGGGGGGCGAAGGGCTCTTGCCTCCTCCTCACTCCCCCCCCCCCCGCCAACAAATAAATAAGGAGAGAGAGAAGGGAAAGGGAAAGGGAAAGAAAATATAAAAGGAAAGAAAGAAGAGGAAAAAGGAAAGAGGGAAACGGGGGAAGGGCGAAAGGCTCTTACCTCCCCCCCCGCCAAAAAAATAAATAAGAGAGAGAGAGAGAGAGAAGGGAAAGGGAAAGAAAGAAGAGGAATAAGAGGGAAGCAGGGGAAGGGCGAAGGGCTCTTGCCTCCTCCCCCCCCCCCGCCAAAAATAAATAAGAGAGAGAAGGGAAAGGGAAAGAAAATATAAAAGGAAAGAAAGAAGAAGAATAAGAAGGAAAGAGGGAAACGGGGGAAGGGCGAAGGGCTCTTGCCTCCTCCCTCCCCACCCCCGCCAAAAAAATAAATAAGAGATAGAGAGAGAAGGGAAAGGGAAAGGGAAAGAGAAGATAAAAGGAAAGAAAGAAGAGGAAGAAGAAGAAGAAAAGAGGGAAACGGGGGCGAAGGGCTCTTGCATCCCCCCGCCCAAAAAATAAATAAGAGAGAGAGAGAGAGAAGGGAAAGGGAAAGAGAATAAAAAAGGAAAGGAAGAAGAATAAGAAGAAAAGAGGGGCTCTTGCCTCCTCCCCCCTCCCGCGCCAACAAATAAATAGGAGAGAGAGAGAGAGAGATAGAGAGAAGGGAAAGGGAAAGGGAAAGAAAATATAAAAGGAAAGAAAGAAGAAGAAGACGGAAAGAGGGAAACGGGGGAAGGGCGAAAGGCTCTTACCTCCCCCTCCCCCCTCCCGCCATAAAGGGAAAGAGAAGGGAGAGGGAAAGAAAATATAAAAGGAAAGAAAGAAGAGGAAAAAGAATAAGAAAAGAGGGAAACAGGGGCGAAGGGCTCTTGCCTCCTTTCTTTTCTTTCTTTTCCTTTCTTTCCCATCTCCCTCTTTTTCGTTTTTCCCTTTCTTTCTTCTCTTTCCCTTTCCTTCTCTCTCTCTCTCTCTTATTTATTTTTTGGCGGGGGGCGGGGGGACGAGGCAAAAGCCCTTTGCCCCCGTTTCCCTCTTTTCTTCTTCTTCCTCTTCTTTCTTTCCTTTTATCTTCTCTTTCCCTTTCCCTTTCCCTTCTCTCTCTCTCTGATTTATTTTTTGGCGGGGGGGGGGGGGGAGGGGGGGGGGGGCAAGAGTCCTTCGCCCTTCCCCCGTTTTCCTCTTTTCTTCTTCTTCCTCTTCTTTCTTTCCTTTTATCTTCTCTTTCCCTTTCCCTTTCCCTTCTCTCTCTCTCTCTGATTTATTTTTTGGCGGGGAGGGGGGGGGGGGGGGGGAGTGAGGAGGAGGCAAGAGCCCTTCGCCCCCCCCCCCGTTTCCCTCTTTTCTTCTTATTATTATTTCTTTCCTTTTATCTTCTCTTTCCCTTTCCCTTTTTTCCTTCTCTCTGTCTCCCCCAGCTAGGGCTGGTTTTGTTTACGAAGCGCCCGTCAGGAGAGTACACGATAGAGTACACGATAGAGTACACGATAAAATTGACGATATCGTGAACTTTATATCGTGAACTTTTCACGATAAAATTCACGATATCGTCAATTTCATCGTGAAAAGTTCACGATAAAGTTCACGATATCGTCAATTTCGTGAATTTCTTCGTGAAAAATATGCGATAAAATTGACGATATCGTGAATTTTATCGCATATTTTTCACGATTTAGTCTATTCGCGATGTCCCTTCAGGGCCACCATACCTTTCCTTCCTCAAATAGTTTCGCAAACAAGGGCCCTCTATACCAAAGGTACATGGATCACATAAAGTTAAAATGTTTTGCCCCTCCCAATATCACTGCTTTGAAAGGCCACCCCCCTCTCTCTCTATCCTTCCTTCTCTCTCTCTCTCTCTCTCTCTCTCACACACTCTCTCTCTCCATCCTAATCCCTATCTCTCTTTCTCTCTCGATCTCTCTCTTCCTGTCCCTTCAGTAAATATTGTGGGTAGAAATATAGTATAGTAAGTACGAGCATTATTTTGTGTGTGTGTGTAGGGGGAGGGGGAGCATAGGAGTGGGATGGGAGGAGTGACGCCGCATGACGAACCATGATTTTGGCCATGCCTGCAATTTTAAGAGACATAAAAACGCTTACCCCCTTACAATAAACGTCTTGCCTAAAGCGTAAGGAGCTGTTGCTCCTCCCGAAATACAATTAATCAATCATAAAATATTGTTTTCATGGAAACAGTTGCGAATCATACTATCAATAAAAGACGTAGTTAGTAGCATTATGATTTGCTTCATGAATTAGCGCAGTGCTTTCTCAGTAGTCGGGTAAAACACACAAACCACACTGTACAAATGGGAGTGTTCCTCGCAGGCGCGTACGCAGGGGGGGGGGGGGTTAACCCCCCCTCCTTTGGTATTTTTATGTGTGTAAACCCCCCCCCCAAAAAAAAAAAAACCCTAACCCCCCCCCCCCCCCCCCCCCCCCTTGAAAAAATCCTGCGTACGCGCCTGGTTCCTCGTGTATACGAAATCATACACCATAACTTAATTTTTATAATGGGTGATTCATCATGTCAACATTCCTTTTCTTGTTCTATGCATCTAAAACTCGCACTAATTTTCTCCGTCTAGTTTCTTATTTTTATTCAGGCAAACCTTCTATAGTTGATGAATTCCCAAAGTAATTATATATATCCCATCATGGCAAGCTTGCTTCCTGTGTACGGATTTATCTCACACTTCAATCCTATTTCAGTTCGAAATATATTTTGTTCTGCCTCATCACACCGAATTTCTATAACGGATTGAATACAGCACCGAAGTGTGACGTCATACTGGCCAAGTTGTCAAAGTTGCTGGTTCCAAACATTAGGGACTTTTAGATTCTGCACGACGAGAACGCGGACTGCCCATTTAAGGCAATGTGACGTCACTGCCAGTGCCTTAAAAGGACGTTACATTGCCTTAAAAGGGCAGTCCACGTTCTCGTCGTGCAGAATCTAAGAGTCCCTAATGTTGTGTTATACAATGGCGTGGTGATCACACCAGCACCAAACGCTGAATATTCCATGCTCCAGCCCGTCGCATGAATGATTCCGCTGTGAACCTCAGTTATGCGAAGGCTCTGTTGTTTGAAACCAATAACCTGGTCGACTGACAACTATGACGTTAGCACTTCGGAATTTCCTAAAATGGTACAAGTTTGATCACTTTGTTTGTTTCCTCGGTGCCAGAATGACGTTAACTCACATTATTTGGCAGAGGTTTACGCCCTTCTGGCTCTCAATCGAGTTAATTCAGATAGAACCATAACCTATTGTGCAACTCCTACACTCTTCTGTAACAAAGCTTGTAAGTCCTTTAGCGTCATATGCGGAGGCACAATTTTAATATAAATATTATGCATACAAAGCATAAAACACCATCATAAGTCTTAATTTATTATTTAATGTATCAAGGTAGCTAGGAAGAAGCCGAATTATATTTGTATCATTTATTCAAGCGCAAGGAGTTGCTACCCTACCCCCAAAGTACAACCAATCATTATATATTTTCTAATGGATACGATTACGAATCATACCAAGTAGTATTATGATTTGTTCTATCAATTAGCGCTTGGAGGATGTGTTTAGATTCTTATTTCGCTACTGTTTTTTTTTCTTGATTTACATAATCAAAATTTGTTTCCATCGTAAAAATTATGGATTTACTTCATATAAAAGGGCTTGGCACTGAAAATGGTTAGAAATTTGGTTATATTAAACTGCACTACGTTTTTGACGATAGTATTGCGATTTAAGTTTTACTAACCAAATTATATTCTTTTTGCAGTACCCAAATTAATCGACGCAGAACTTTTCTCAATTTTCATTGTCGAAAAGGACATAATTATGACCGTATTGAAACGTATTGAAGTAACTTGTAATGGAAACGTTTGTTGAATGAAACAATAATAATGATAATGATAATGATAACCATATATATTATATATATATATATTTATATATATATACATTTTTTTCTTCAGAGATTTCATTCAAAATACATCCACGAACACCCACGCACACACAGACACACACACATGTTTGGGTAGCCTTTCATCGTTGTTGAAATTTGATAGAGAACACAGACCTATAATCTGATCACCTAGACCTTGGTCAGTGGTCACTGACAAACGTTAATGTATCTTTATGATTATACAGGCTCTAACCTGTTCCATTTACCAAATTGTTTAACCGGTTCACGTTGGATAAAGAGCTAGAAATTTTATCTTTACCGTACCATAGCCACACATTGTAAAATCTCTTTTTACAAGTGCAGCTTTTTATCGCTCAATTTATTATAATGGTATCTATGCCCTTTGTTGAGCATTTAGAATTAAAAACCCTCCGGCCTTTGATTCAACCCTCTCTACATTTTATTCCACTTATAGCGATATTTTTGTCGAAATGATAGAGTTCAATAATTTGTTCAGCTAGTTCTAAAGAGATAAGCTTAGGACGTCTCTTTTACTTCGTGAACTCTATTTTTGTCACAAACTAAATAACAGAGAGATAATCATTCAAGGAGTGTACACATGCATAATGGTACCCATTTCAGTATTTGAAGCGAATGCAAAAACAGGCGCCAGATTATCAAAAGGGGAATCCCACAGAAATTTAACTCTAAGAATACTAGGCATAATAATGTACGGGATTCACATGCAGGGTCTGTGTAAGAAATGCTTTAATGGCACTGTATGGGTTATTATCACAAAAATTGTGCATGAAACCACATCCAATCATGCGAAAAAGTCAATTGATCTACGATAGACTTGAAAGGTGTTTTTCATTCTTTCCAAACAATGTACATATTTGCCTTTCATGATGAAATCATAGATCGTAAGGTACAGTAACCCTTACTGAGTTGCAACATACATCATGTAATCGGGAAATAATCCAGTCTACAAAGCTGATGCTCACTTATATCGATATTTGTCAAGGGAAAAGACATGTGTAATTTTGACCAGTTCAAAATTCAAAATCCCTTGCAATAATAATGAAGAACAATAATCCTTTACTGAAATGCAATATACATCATGTGATCGGGAAATAATCCAGTCTAAAAAGCTGAGGCTTACATATATCGATATTTGGCAAGGGAAAAGACATGTGTAATTCTGACCAGTTCAAAATTCAAAATCCCTTGCAATAATAATAAAGAACAATAATCCTTTACTGAAATGCAATATACATCATGTGACCGGGAAAAAAAATCAAATCTACAAAGCTGAAGCTGAATATATCGATATTGGGCTTTGGGAAAAGACGTGTGTTGTTTTGAACAGGTCCTAATTTAAAATCCCTTGCAAAATTCCTTATTTATTACAGAACTTAGCAGTGAGTACAAGTCTTTCCCAAGTGAACGTAACCTGATTTGACCATTCAACTAGAAAAGGCTGGCTAAGGCAATAGTTTGCAATTTATTTTAGAGTGAATAGGAAGGGGGGGGGGGTCAAAAATGAACTCGCTTTATATTGACTTAAATGTTGATGACTGCCAAAAATTTGATAAAGAAAAGAGGAGGCAACAGAGAAGTTTAACAGTGGAATATGAATGACAAAAATATTTGAACTACGATTTAGTTCACTGCATAGGACTTTGGAACTTGTTTAAAACGGCAAAACTAACAACTGCACATTGCGGGAAAAATATCAGTGTGTTGTATGCTTGTGCTTGTAACATGCATAATGCAACTAGATTATCTGCTAGAAAAAACATGGGAATCTTAATTGTAACATTTTGAAGTCGAGCGTAATGAGACAAGTAGACGATTACAAGGAACTCTGCTAGATTAGGATGTCTCGTAATAGTTTTAAACCAGTGCTTCAATTACGCGATTTGTTATGGAATATGGAGAGCATAAATCAACGGTTTCATAAGGGAGCATTGAGGGGTAAAATTCAAAGCCGCAAAAGCGTTCAAAAGCTGTTAAAGCAGGATTCTAACATACACAAGGCAGACCAAGATGAATACACATCCTTACATATGGCGGTCCTGCAGTATGGACGGAAAGGTCATGTAGCTGATGTGGAGAAGGTGACTCCGGATGGACAAACACCCTTACATCTTGCTGCATCACTCGGACGTCTTGAAGCAACGAAACGTGTAATCAGCCATGGAGCTTTTGTAGACAAAGAAGACAAGACCGGCTGCTCTGCATTACACCTTCAATTGCTGCTTTCATTGGTCATCTTGATGTCACGAAATATCTCATCAGTCAAGGAGCAGAGGTAAGTAAGGGTAATAAAGACGGATGGACTGCATTACACATTGCTGCCCAGAATGGCCATCTTGATGTCACCAAATATCTCATCAGCCAGGGGACTGAAGTGAATAAGGGTAAAAATGACGGTAGGACTGCATTATTCAATGCTGCTAACAATGGTCATCTTGAAGTCACCAAATATCTCATCAGTCAAGGAGCCGAGGTGAATATTGGAGTTAATGACGGCTGGACTGCATTACATAGTGCTGCTCAGGAGGGTCATCTTGATGTCATCAAATATCTCATCAGTCACGGAGCTGTGGTGACTAAGAAATATAATGACGACTGGACTGCATTACATGGTGCTGCTCAGGAGGGTCATCTTGATGTCATCAAATATCTCATCAGTCATGGAGCTGCGGTGAAAAAGGGAAATAATGACGGCTGGACTGCATTACACAGTGCTGCTCGGAATAGTCACCTTAACGTCATCAAATGTCTGATCAGTCACGGAGCTGAGGTGGAAATGGGAAATAATGACGGCTGGACTGCATTACACTGTGTTGCTCAGAGCGGTCATCTTGATGTCACCAAATATCTCATCAGTCAAGGAGCTGAGGTGAATAAGGGAAATAATGACGGCTGGACTGCATTACATATTGCTGCTCAAGAGGGTCATCTTGATGTCATTAAATATCTCATCGGTCATGGAGCTGCGTTAAGTAAGGGAAATCAAGATGGCTGGACTGCATTACACAGTGCCACTGAGGATGGTCATCTTGATGTCACCAAATATCTCATCAGCAGAGGAGCTGAGGTGAATAGGGAAGATAATGACGGCCGGACTGCATTGCATAGTGCTGCTCACGAGGGTCATCTTGATGTCACTGAATATCTCATCAGTCAAGGAGCTGAGGTAAATAAGGGTGATAATAGGGGTTTGACTGCATTACACAGTGCCACTGAGATGGTTCATCTTGATGTCACCAAATATCTCATCAGTCATGGAGCTGAGGTAAATAAGGGAAATAGTGACGGCTGGACTGCATTACACAGTGCCACTGGAAATGGTCATCTTCATTTCATCAAATATCTCATCAGTCAAGGAGCTGAGGTAAATAAGGGAGATCACGAGGGTTGGACTGTATTGCATAGTGCTGCTTTCCATAGTTATCTTGAGGTCACCAAATATCTCATCCATGAAGGAGCTGAGGTAACAATGGGTGATAATACGGGTTGGACTGCATTACACAGTGCTGCTGAGAAAGATCATCTTGATGTCACCAAATATCTCATCAGTCAAGGAGCTGAGGTGAATAAGGGAGATAACGACGGTCGGACTGCATTGCATAGTTCTGCTCATGAGGGTCATCTTACTGTCACCGAATATCTCATCAGTCAAGGAGCTGAGGTAAATAAGGGCGATAATAAAGGTTGGACTGCATTACACAGTGCCGCTGAGAATGGTCATCTAGATGTCACCAAACATCTCATCAGCGAAGTAGCTGAGGTGAATAGGGGAACTACTTTGGGTTCAACTGCATTACTCTTTGCTGCTCATAATGGTCATCTTGAAGTAACCAAATATCTCATACATGAAGGAGCTGAGGTAAATAAGGGTAATAATAGGGGTTTGACTGCATTACACAGTGCTGCTTATAATGGTCAGCTTGATGTTACCAAATATCTCATCAGTCAAGGAGCCGAGATGAATCAGGTAGATAAGGACAGTAAGACTGCATTATGCTTTGCTGCTTTTAATGGTCAACTCGATGTCACCAAATATCTCATAAGTCAAGGAGTTGAGGTAAATAATGGACAAAGTGAAAGGACTGCATTATGCAGCGCTGCTCAGAATGGTCATATTGATGTCACCAAATATCTCATCAGTCAAGGAGCTGAGGTGAATAGGGGAAATAATGACGACGTTAGTGCATTATACATTGCTGCCAAGAATGGCCATCTTGATGTCACCAAATATCTCATCAGTCAAGGAGCTGAGGTGAATAGGGGAAATAATGACGGTTGTACTGCATTACATGGTGCTGCTCAGGAGGGTCATCGTGATGTCACCGAATATCTCATCAGTCATGGAGCTGAGGTTAATAAGGGAAATACTGACGGCAGGACTCCATTACGGAGAGCCGCTCAAGAGGGTCATCTCGAAGTCACGAAATATCTCATTAGCCAAGAAGCCAAGGTGAACCAGGGAGATAATGACGGCTGGACAGCATTACACTGTGTTGCTCAGAGCGGTCATCTTGATGTCACCAAATATCTGATCAGTCAAGGAGCTGAGGTGAATATGGAAAATAATGAGGGTTGTACTGCATTACATAGTGCTGCTCAGGAGGGTCATCGTGATGTCACCGAATATCTCATTAGTCAAGGAGCTGAGGTAAATAAGGGCAATAATAGGGGTTGGACTGCATTACACAATGCAACTATGAAAGGCGATCATCTTGATGTCACTAAATATCTCATCAGTCATGGAGCTGAGGTGAATAAGGGAAATAATGATGGCGTGACTGCATTACACAGTGCTGCCTTCAATCGTCATCATGATGTCACCAAATATCTCATCAGTCAAGGAGCTGAGGTAAATAGGGGTGAATATAGCTTGGGTTGGACTGCATTACATACTGCTGCCCAGTATGGCCATCTTGACGTCACCAAATATCTCATCAGTCAGGGAGCTGAGGTCAGAAAGGGTAATAATGAATGTTGTACTGCATTACACATTGCTGCCGAAAATGGTCATCTTGATGTCACCAAATATCTCATCAGCCAAGGGGCTGAGGTGAATAAGGGTGATGGTAGGAGTTGGACTGCATTGCACCTTGCTGCTTTGAAAGGTCATCTTGATGTCACCAAATATCTCATCAGCCAAGGGGCTGAGGTGAATAAGGGTGATAATGACGGTTGGACTGCATTGCACGTTGCTGCTTCCAAAGGTCATCTTGATGTCAAGGGGTATCTGATCACTCAGGGAGCTCAGGTGATTAATGGTTATAACGACAATAGGCCGCCTTTAGGCCATGTAAAAAAAAATATACACGTTTAGCGTCCCCGCCCGCTTCCTTTTTGGGGGCCGTCTCCTATTTTTTTTTTTTTTTAAAGAAAAAAAACATGAAAAACACTGCTAAAATGGTTCTATTTCTGATTAAAAAAGAAGAAGAAAAAAAAATGTCGGCGGCCATTTTAAAAAATAGCCCGACTGACAGGGAAAATGTACCGAGCGGCCATTTTGAGCGGCCATTTTGAAAGGAAAAAAAAGAAAAAAAGGGCCTCCTCCTTCCTATTTTCCAAAAAACAGGTTGCTAAACATGTTTTTTTTTATATTTGGCCTGACACTGTGCCGTTAAAAATGGTAACCTTTATGTCGTTAATGGAGCTATAGTTCTGACACAAGGCAGTGCATTAAAAGGACGTCGATCGTAGCAATCGTTGTCGTTGTGCAAATCTAAAAGTCCCTATAAATGAGCAAACACCTTTACAATTTGCTTTATTCCTCAGGTACAGAAGCATCGTTGTTGATCTATTCATCAACCATTCAAATTGCAAACCTATTAAAAAAAAGTTATGTTGAATGTATCTATCTTCATGTATTAGTACATGATTGTAGTACAACAGATTATTATTCATTATTATTTGTTATTATTAGGTATTCCTATTATCATCTTTTTCAGACTAGATTCGATGTTGTAACACCAATAATAACCATTAATAATTATAACACCAATTGGACTTCAATGTTGTTTCTTAGACTTCATAGACAAAGTACAATGATTACTTAAAACGTATTCGAATCATTGGATTTAATTGATCACCTGGCAGTACTTTTGTTTTCAGAAATTCGGCTTTACTAGGATTTACATAAATTAATCCTCAAGTTTTCCTGCCGCGTATTTTCTTATATCTAGCTCAAACGGAATTATTTAGCGGGTATCTATCTTGCCATCCAAGACGGTCATACCTCCACTATTGAGAAGTTAGTTTCTGAGGGAGCTGATCTCAATGTCCAGTCAAGTGACGGCCAGACATGCCTCCATAGAGCCATTAAACTTTGCTATAGGACCGGCAGAACTATGCATGACACGGATACACTAGAAGAGGTGAGTTGTATACCAGGACACAAATGAGGCCGGGACCCTCGGATTGGATGGTAAATTGAGGCCCTTTGAAGGAGAGTCACCAGCTTTGCAAGTCAGGAACTCACTGTACTATTTGTATAAGAGTAGGGGAGACCCCGGTGTAGTGGTCCACCTGCACACCCCAATCAGTTATACCGGGAGGAGAGACCCGAGAGTTACATAGATTCAGTTCGTTCTTCGCATCCCAGGCACAGGTGACGCCAAATACTTAATAATAATAATAATAATAATAACAGCAAATTACGCTACGGCCAAATATTGGTGAGTTTTTGGAGTCTACACTGTACATGGAGTCGTTATATATATATATATATCGTTGTATATGTATACTGCTCCTCTAGGTCATTAGTGAATTCTAAAATATGATACCCGTGATTGGCCAAAGAAAATGTGTATGTTGGTGTCTGAGCGCGTGTCTGTGCGTGTGAGGGGAAGTTTACAACGTAAATAGAGATTTCTACTACTGTGAACCCAAGAGGCAGCGTTAAATCATGGGTATGATGCTCATCCACCCTGGCTATTAATGAACGATACTATTCTAATTTAAAAGTACATTTTTCTTCATGTTTCAGATCTCTGATGAGTATTACAAGGGCGAACTATCTCCTGAGAAGGCCTTGGTGTTTTATCTCCTAGAGAATGGAGCCAAGTTAGATGTGAGAGATAAGACAGGAAACCTACCAATCCAATATGCCAAGGACGAAGTCGTCAAACAGATGATTTTGTCGAGGTGATACTTTTAAGTCTATTAAGAAGAATAATATGTTGTCCCCGCCAGTTGTAATACAAACGATTTATTAAAACTTAGGGAAATAAAGCATTTGTTCATCTTCCACTTTTGAGATTAGGTTATAGAATCTTTTCTCTTTTTCCAGAAACTCTCGCCTTATTTTAAATCTTATACCAGGTGATTATAAATGTGTTTTTACAAACAATAAATCGTACATATTTTGTGACAATTATTACTTTTACTTGTTTCGGGATACTAAGTGAAGCCTATTACCTGTGAGTCGTAAATTGCAACTCATCCTTTCTCTCTTCTTATCTACTCAGATGGTCAGTATATATGTAGGAATAAATATATATATATATATGTATATATATATATATATATATATAGGCGTGAAGAAAATGGTCTAGGAACGTGAGACGTAGCTGTATATATATATATATTTGTTCATACAATGTATTTGTTTTTGTATGTGTTTGCACTACAGAACCTGAAGAAGGCCTCACAAGCCGAAAGCTCTTAATACAATTGTAAAGTAAAGCTACGCCTCACGTTTCTAGACCATTTTCTTCACGCCTACATATTCTGGAAAACCCGTTGTCATGTCAGAGTTTAGAATTCTCGCACGTATAGGTGTGGAGAAAATGGTCTAGGAACGTGAGACGTAGCTGTACTTTACAATTGTATTACGAGCTTTCGGCTTGTGAGGCCTTCTTCAGGTTCTGAAGTACAAACACATACAAAAACAAATACATTGTATGAACAAATATATATATATAGGTGTACATGTCATACAAACTTAATATCACTCACTCATAGTCAACCATCATGAAATAGCAAAAATAAGTACGAGAAATACTTTCGGAATAAACTTAGAAGCCGAAATCTCGTAATAAAATTGTAAAGTATAGCTACGTTTCACGTTCCTAGACCATTTTCTTCACGCCTACATATTCTGGAACAGCCGGTTTCATGTCAGAGTTGAGAATTCTCGCGCTTTTATATATATATATATATATATATATACAGTACATGTATAAATATATATTTGTTGTAAACCAATTCGTTAAGAAGATTTTGTGAGCATTGTATTTAAACGCATGACCAGGTCAAGAAATTTGTATTTTTCTTCTTTTCCTAGATTATGCTAAGATTACAGTCTCTTTTTTTAAATAATGGGCCTCGATAAGTGTCTGACAATAAACAGTTGTTCGATTCATGTCGATACCATTTAAATAATTTGTCATACGTTGAAACAAATACACCTTTTCACAGCAGAAATTGTATATAAATGACTTATATCCACTTTATTACATTTGCACTGAATAATTTCAGATTACCTTCTTTGGAGGAGATCCAGTCTTATCGAGGTAAGAACGTCCTTCAAACACAAACAACTTTTCTCTTATCCAGAACGTCACATATTAAAGTCTAGCGATGATCATTTTTTTGTTCCATTCCAAAGAAGAGAAAATTTGATAATTCATTGTCTGGGCCATTTACTTAATCGCACACACAAATTTCTCTCGGGTACTCCCTAAAAAACGGCATTCCAAATACGAGCCATGAACGTTGGATGAGCCCCAAATTAAAAAAAGCATATATAAATAAACAAATGGATATAAATAAAGATGCAATATCGATAATATATTATACATTTACCATATAACCTAATTCAACTATTACAAACCAGGAGGGAACGTCAGTGTTTGGGTGATTAACTCAACTTATCAGTTGTAAGAGTGAATCGTTTTTGTAAACAGAAATGAGATGAAAACTATATTTATATATTGGTATATCATTCTAATGACTATTCTGATCTGAATTTACAGTTAATTTGTGGAATATATCTGTTCTGATGATCGTGTCAGTTCTTTATATTCTAAATAAATAACAGATGAACCATCAACACCTGATATCGTCTCTGTTGAAGTCAGAAGGAACACCAGTCAGGAAATTGAACTAGAAGACCATGGCGTATCAATGTTTATTCCTCCGGAGGCTGTTCACCAGAGTGACCGGTGCAAGATTACTTTAACCCTCTTACAAGGCACTCCTAGTGTTGACATCAAAGATGATGAATCAGTGGTCTGCTACGGGATCAGATGTGATCCTCCAAACATGATCTTCCACCAACCTGTTAAGATCAGGATACCACACTATGCCTTGGTCGTGAACCCTGATCAAGTGAAACCAAACATCGTTTCTCGTGTATTGTATCCAGGCACGGGTGAGTCTATTGGGTTAGATTATGAAAATTACGTATATTTAGTACTGAGATAAATGCAAATTAATGCAACAAGATCCATATTTAGCATTTTTAAGACAGAGAAAGCACTACGAGCGCCCATCTGAGGCGAACACAGACACTATAGAAAGAGCCACCATCATGATCATGTTAAACCAATTGAAAATTAAGAAAAAAATATATATATATTCGTTTTCCTCTTCGCTAGTACTACATGCCACCATCGGATGTGTTCTCGAAGACAATAATTCTTGACTCTTGAATCCTAACTTCTGATTGTGATCTCGGAGTTAATAGTTGAAGCTCTAAGTATCGTCCACACCAAAGTCTCAAAAAGTTGTGAGGAACAATTTGCAACTAAAACATCTTTGGAAACTTTCAGTAAAGGGGAAGTGGTGAAGGGGGAGTTGGTGCTGTTTGATATGGCCCCTTAAATTCAAAATCATTCGAAATAATTATTCTTGACAAGATCACCCACTATGGATATAAATATTATTTTGATGTCAGTATACATCTAAGGTTTCACTGTTAAACGGACAAATCAACCTTTGGCGTTGTCAACAACAAACGCATTTTTTGTTTTGTTATCCGCTTAAACCAGATGTAACAATAACATCAAGAAAAAGATCATCCAGCTCACCAAAGGAACCACCATACTGCAAAGTGTACAAGAGACATCTTGAGCTGTACATTGGAAAATGTGCTGAGTGGTGGGTTTTTATTCCTCTCGAACAACAAGTGATCCAACACCAACTTATATGCACTCCATACATCCCAGACAAGATAGAGAGAGGACAAGCGTTTGAAGTTCACCTGCAGATGCATGCGGACCTTCCTGGGATGGAAACGGTCAGTAAAAAGCACCTGATTATTGGCATCAATTGTTGGAATGTATTATTTACAACTACTCCGCGATGTTTCACCAGTTCCTAACGGCTTCTTCAGGCAGTCTGATTTTTGCTTTAGGGGAAGCCCGTCTTATTGCTACGCATTGAATCAAAGTCTTCATGAAACTGTAAAGGAACTGTAGTCAATGTTTACTCATTTTAAATGATATAATTAAAACTGCAATGCTATCATATCTCGTCCCGTATTATGCAAATTTACCCCAAATGAATAATACAAATGTCTGTGTCTTTTAACATCTACACAGAGCCCTTCATGTAGAAATTCATTCATGTGCATGGTTACAGAGGGTCAAATACGTTTTGTATAACTTCCAATGTATGACTTTAGGTAAGACTTTAGGGAATTCACTACCAACTCTCCTTGTCAATTTCAATTTGTCTTTGATAGAGTGAATGAGAAACAAAGAAACAAATTATGAATGACAGTTTTACCCAACCATAGCATCAAGAAAGGAGTATGGGATTTTAAAAAACCGTGATTTCTCACTGCCCAGAAATATTAAGAACTACTTCATTCTAAGGGTGATAAACTAGTTATTAGTTTTCTGTTGAGGTTTAAAACATTTTCGTCACCGAAAGGAAATTGCTTTTGTTCTCATTAATGTGTATTGACGGTACTAAGTCTCTTCCTATGAAATAGGATATACGAAAGGAGAAGAAGCAGCAGTCGTACCACAAGAGTCATCGCTCCGTTCCCTTCAGTGTTGAGTCTAAGTCTGGTGAGGTCACATTGACGTGTCATCAAGAGAGCAAACAAGTTGAAAGCAAGGTAATCAAAACTCAAAAGGATTTGTATGACATGTCAATAATCGTTAGCAAATATACTTTTGTGTTTTCATAGCAAAGGCTATATTTAATGATCAAGCTAATATTGTTTCCTAAACATTTACCCAGGTTTAATTACAAATGTTAGAGATAAAAATGTTGGAGTTAAAGATGAAGTTGAGTTCTGGTCATGCGATTGCATTGTGAAAGAAACTGTGTGGAATCGACCAGAAAAGGTTGATCATCTAGCATATACAAATTTGTGTTTATTGCAAGGTTCTGGAATCATCAAAATAATAAGAAGTATATAAAATAAAAAGTCTTGGTAAAGTTACAAACACTGAATACAAAAAGATGTATATGGGACTACACGAACACGTGGCGTAAAAATCCCACCCCCTGAGTTTTACAATGTTACATGACATATTTAGAATATGAAGGCATTTGAAGAGCCATGCTTTTCAGGGAACGTGTCTTATCTGATGTTCTTCCACACTTGCATAATAAGAATGATAACGCTCACAAATTATTTTCACCTCTTCCCAGAACTCAACCTTCTCTTTAAAGTTGATACTCTAAGACAATCCCAAATACTGAGATAATTACATAAATAGAAAGCTTTTAACCCCCATAATAACACCAAATGGTGTCCACCCGACAAAACAAGTTTAGAATAATGAATTTATTCGAGTAAACTCTACCAAAATATCTAAGTCTGAAACCCGGAAGTGCACGTAGAGTCGGGCCTCTATCCGTGACGTCACGAACGGGAGTCATGGGCTCAGTGAGAGTGAATGGCAGTGATATCCCTACGTAAATGCTACCCTGTCAGAGCTTAGATTTGTTGTTGTTAAGGAGTATATTTGATGGATTTTCTGTTTTCATTTGAATGAAGAATAACGAAGCAACATTTTCCAGTCGCTGATTTCTTTTTATATCCTCATATTCACCTATTTACTAGAGATTTAAGACGAGTTTACTGCTTAGGAATTAAAGTTAAATCGTGCACGTATGAATAGGCGGATGCATTATATTGTCATCAGATAAGGTACAGGAGCAGTTTTGTAAAACGAATAGGTCTAGAACTATGATAGTAATTATCATAGATGTGTGTGACTGCCTCAAAAAAGGATACAGTACCAGTTAAACATTTTATGTGGTAAAATATCAAACTTGAACGAGATCATGCAAGCGCGCTTCCTCTATAATATTTTGGCGAGTGATGCGGCTCTCTTGCATGAACGTTCGTGAAGCGAGCAGAATCGGGAGGTAAGACCAAGCCGCTGCTCTAGGCGCTGCTTGCTTGTGATGGAACGTACGTGCGCTAGTTATATGTTTATCGGCAATTGCAAGAGAATGGAAGCGACGTTGCCAGCTAAGAAAAACAACTAACAAAGACTTGCTCCTGACTACCGGTGTCAGAATTGGTAGATGAAGGATCTTCAGGGCCAAGGAAGGCGAAAGACATGGGAAAAAGGAAGAAGAAACCATCGGGAGATCGATCGCTGTAGTGTATGGTAATGAACTGTGCATGGGTAGACAGCTACTGTTCACTCCGTGCCTGGGCCGATTTCAACACCAAAACAAAAATTACATGGTGAAAATATCGACTAATAGCACATCGTTGGCATGTATATGTCATAATTTTTAAAAGGGGAATTGATATTAATACTATGAAGTACTAGGGGAAGGTAAAGAATTGTACATAGAATTATGATTTATTAGACTTTTCAGCCTTTGAAACAAAAATATGCAGAAAATCGTATCACTCTGCACACGTTTGCTATGGAACATCCGGGTACGTGAATATACTCTCTCCCGGACGTGAGGTCATAAATAGTAGACCAGCGCCGTGACTGATTTTCTATGCAAAGAGAGGCGGATATTTTCAACATTTCAATTGAGGATTTCGAGTAGACAGAATTTTTTTGTGATATACTAAGTAATTGAAAAACTTAAAAATAACATATACTTGCCGTAGGTAACAAATTAAGGGACATTTATTTGCTTAGAGTTTCAACTTTAAACATGTCAGAGGTAATCAAAACGGGTATGCCTCTCCTTTTACCCTCCATTTTTACCTTTGGAATTCTTACCACGGAAATGTTTACCTCTGACATTTTTACCTCTATCATATTCTGGTATTCTCACGTTTTACCGTGACATATTTCCCTTTAACATTTTGTATGTGACATTTTTACCGAGCAATGTTACTTAAACATTCTTTTTCAATGTTTGATGAAGTAATATCCGACACGAACATCATCCTATTGATGCCTAAGGTTTGATGGAGACGCAGTTCACACCAAGGAGGAAGAGAGGAGCGTTTACTATCTATCATATGAACTAAGTGCGTACCATACACATTCCTCTTTAATTGGTGCATTTGGTACTATTTAGGAATGTATCCGTGGTAAACGCAATCGCATCTTCTTAAACAAACAAAAACTATATTATAATACCCTCGCATGAAACACTTATTGAATTATGTGAAATGTAAAAGTACAATAAGGTATTGAAATCGCCCTTGAGCTGATTTATCGAAAAAAGTTGTGATAGTGTTTACTCATCTCGACTTTGGCGTATTTTTCCTTGTAATAACATTGTTTTTAATTTAGTATTGTTATTTATTTCTTTATTTCAATATCACAGGTTCTCTCTTTGAAGGATGTTTGTGGCAAAATGAGACACAACCTATTGTTGTCCATGACTCCTACTGATGATAATGTAACATTCACAGGGACAACCATTACAATTACACAAGCTGGAAGACAAGAGGTGTCTCAATCACTTGATTTTATCATCATACACACGGGTATAGTTAATCTCTCTTCATCAAATTACCAGTTCGTTCGTAGTTAGTAACTCTAGAGTATGATCAAAGAATGAACGTGAAAGATTTGGATAAATCTCACGAGAAATGAGTCTAGCGCTTAGAGATAATTGCATCCGAATGCAATGTTTTTCAATAAACAATGAATAATACCTAAGATTATCCTAAAAGTGGAGCCAAAATGCAGTTCGGAATGTGTTTTTCTTCATATCTTCTTGGTATGATTTTTCGACATTTCGTCGTGAAATACGAAATGGGGGCATATGTTCATTCGCTTTTTTGAAAATGTTCGATTTCACATGACTCATTATACATATACTTCTTCTGTAAGTTTAATCATTAGACACAGGGTTCAGTAAACTGTTTGAAAACTACAGACCATAAGCAGAGGAAGTTGTATAATATTGGTAATGATAAAAATAAAAAAAGCTCAAGTCATTCTTGTATTTTCTCTTTAATTTTCCCTTTCTTCAAAAAATTGAAGATAGACAGGAATACCTTTCTCCTTCAGAGCCCCTTTCATTTGTTCGGTAAGTTTAATAATCATACATTAAGGATGATATACTGTTTTGTTTTGAAAAAAACTACATGTATACCAGCTTTATTGGAACGGAAGTTTATACTCTTTAAGAATAATCATTGTGGAATAATTCCAAACAATACTTCTGTTTTTGTTTTTCATTTTAGGACTTGAAGAAAATAATTATAAATTCTAGTACTTTTCGCATCTCATTAATTCTCCGTTTCAACGCTCTGTTTCGTCAAAGATATTGATAGGGCCGATGAGGCAGTAACAATTTAAGTAGCGTTTATAGATTAAAATGAATGTAATATTTGGTCCTGAGTTGAATTTAGGCATTTGTGTAGAAAATAGATAACAAGGCTGTTTTATTTAAACAAAGCTACATGTATATCCTTTGTCGCCAATGCCAAGGAAATAAATGCCGCAAACAGTGTATACCCTAATAAAACCCTGTTGATAGCAGAAATATTCATCGGCTTACCTCCCCACCCTTTCATACATTAACTCAATACCTCTGTTTTCCTTCTTCATTTCAAGAATTGACCAAAATAATAATTATGAATTCGAATAGATCACGTGAAAGAAATGTTGTTTCCCCACCTCATTATTTGTTTACTTTGCAAAGGCGATCAGAAATGGATTCGGTATTCTCCGTTTCTAATTCGTCAAAGATATTCATAAGGCCGATGAAGCAATTGAACTTATGGTTAATTTTATAAACTAATGGATGTAACATTTGGTCTTGAACTGAAGTCCTTGTATTAATTGTGTTGTGACAGTTGCACTTAATTAAGTTATCACCCAAGTCATTTGTATTCGTATTATTGATGCATGACATGAACACACATATATTTGTAATAGGACATCCTCAGGCAAGGTGCCTAGTATAGCGCCACCTATTGATAACCACTTGATATCAAACACTCAGAAGGCTACAAGAACATGGTTGTGTTGAGGTCTAAGGATCCCCTTTTTGCCAGCGCATCATGGGGATTTCAGTCATAGTTTTGTCATTATGTCAGGCAAAGAGGTTAGTTGTGTTATATATTGAATGTATTTCTATGAATTGTTGAAACATAAAGTGTAAATTAGTGTGTATGTTTTGAACTTCTTATTGAGAGATGTTGTATGCATTGTAATGTAAGACATGCAAGCCCATGCTGTTATGATATGTGTATATTTGATTTTATATTAAGAACAAGGATGAGAGTAAAGATTCTGCTAATACTTTGATGATATATTATGAGAGTGCTGAAGCACTAAGTAGAAATTCAGAATTTATAGTTGTTTAGTTAATTGTTTAAACATGCTATAGTGAAGTCTAGTTGTGATACTTGTAGTGTGAGTTTGTATTTATGTAAAGCCATTTAATGCAGATGGACTAGAATAGAGACTGTGTTATTGCTATATTGATTATGCTATGATGTACTTGTACTTATGATTATTTATCTGTGATTTATCCACAGTTTTCACGGAATTTACTGGAACGACATGATTACTCCAATTAAAGATACAAATTCCCGTAGAAGCCTTTGTTCAGACTTTTGATTTATTTTATCGACCTCGCTGCAGCCACAGTGAAAACTCTTCTGTGTGATGACATCAGTTCGAGCAGAGTGGTTCATGCCAACAAGTGAGTCTTCCATCACCAGCTAGAGACCGTCATCATGTCTGAAGGAGAAGAAGGGAGCAAAATGGATAGAAGACCCACAGAGAAGGGTATCAAGCACCAAGCGGATGTCGCAGTGAAGTCATGGAAAGTCGCTATTCGACTTTGGAGTAGAATGACTAATAAGCATCGTCAGCTTATTGTAGAAGACGACATCCAAGCTGAGGTGATCAAAGAATCCCGCAACAAAGTACAGGAAGCTATGGACAAAGCCATAGCTACTCAAGAAGTGCTCGCTGACTTAGCTCCTTCAGCAAGTCTCGAAGATGATGGTGAAGACAGACTTGATGAGATGGAAGAGGAGCACTCATCCTTGATGAGAGAGACCATGCGAATCGTTATACAGTTAAAAGGCGGAATTCACTCTTCAAAGTCTGTTTCCCGCTCACCAAAACCAAGAGTTCGAGACTGGGTCAACGAACAAGCACCCGTCTCTCCAACGGAGCCTGCAGTTCAGAAAGATGGTGAAGTTATTCATCAACCAGCAGAAAAGTCCAGCAACGAAGATGTTCTTGCCAACAGTTTAAAGGAGCTGCTCTGCTTGAATAGACTACCTCTTCCAGAGCCCGGACATTTCTCAGGCAATCCGCTTGAGTATACATCATGGAAGAGAAGCTACGACGCCTTAATCGAGCATCGAGGAATTCCCATTGAAGAAAGGTTCTACTTTCTTTTAAAGTATCTCAGTGGTGAGCCGAGATCCCTGGTTCAAGGTTATTCCATGATCGGAGATGCTGCAGGATACAACGAGGCAAAGAAGGTATTGGAGCAGAGATATGGAGATCCATTTGTGGTATCCAATGCCTATCGTGATAAGCTAGACTCCTGGCCAAGAGTGGGTTCCAGAGATGCATTTGGTCTAAGGAGACTTGGAGACTTTTTGAAGCAGTGTGACACAGCTTCAAGGTATGTTCATCACTTAAGTCATCTTGACGATGAAAGAGAGAACCGGAAGCTACTGATGAAACTCCCAGATTGGTTGGTCGTGAAATGGAGCAGGAAGGTCGTGCACTGGAGGCGAGAGTGGGGGACATTCCCACGCTTTTTCTGTTTTCACCGACTTCATTGAAGAAGAAGCTATAGTAGCTTGTGACCCTGTAACATCTCTTCAATCTCTGCAGACCTCGAATGAAAGGAAGAAAGCAGCTACTTCCAGCTTTATGCAGACAGAAACTCATCATCAGAATCAAAGAGATGGCTCTGCTGAGAGAGAGACTCTTTCATGCACCTTCTGCAAGGGTCGACATCACCTGACTGAATGTTCTTCCTTCAACTCGGAGACGATGCAGAAGAAGAGAAAGATTGTCATGGAAAATGGACTCTGTTTCGGCTGCCTTGAGAAGGGACATATATCAAGAAGATGTACGAAGAGAAATACATGCTCTTCATGCAGAGGAAAGCATCCCACTGTTTTACATGATGATGAGTGGAAAGAAAGACGACATGATGCAACAAACAGAGAAAGGGATAACATTGAAACCTTGGAGTCAACATCCTATGCATCGAATTCTGATTCCAGTCACTCTACAAAGTCAACAATGATCGTTCCAGTGTGGCTGTCTCATGAGTCCTGCGACAAGGATAAATTAGTGTATGCCTTGCTGGACACACAATCGGACACATCCTTTATTCTCACGAAAGCTAAGGAGGCGATGGGAATTAAAGGAACAGAGGTAAACCTGCTACTCTCTACCATGACCAAAGCGAATGAGAGAATTGCAAGTGAAAAGGTGACTGGTCTTCAGGTGAAAGCATTCAACGACTCCACGAAGATCATCAGCCTCCCTCCTACCTTCACGAGAGACATCATGCCAGCAGATCGACATCACATTCCTACTCCTGACATGGCAAGATCCTTCCAACATCTGTCCAGGATTGCCGACATGATAGCTCCTCTTCAAAATGTTGAAATAGGACTCCTGATCGGCTACGACTGTGCCAAGGCTCTTGCTCCACGCGATGTTATCCACTCTCCTGACGATAAAGGTCCATATGCAATCCAGACGGATTTAGGATGGAGCATTGTTGGCACAGTAAAGGCAGGGTATGCAGATAGTCACAACGATCCTATGGGTGTGAGTCATCGCACAACAGTACGATTTGTGCCTGATGAGGTACAGCTACATGTAAATGGACATCGATCAGAAGTGAACTTCACTCATTCAGCGACCATGAAGGAAGAGAAAGCACCTCTTCATGTTGATCGACTTCTAGAGGCCGACTTCACTCCAGATGAGGGAAAGCCAGAAGCTGTAGATCTTTCTAAAGATCTTGAAGTGAAAAGTCGGACCCATGTGCAGAAAGTAGACAAGCTCGAGTTGGAACGATTTGATCATCTCTCTAGTTGGTGTCGAGCGAAGAAAGCTGTGGCAAACTGTCGACGCCTCAGATCTTACTTACCGAGACGTTGCTATGCAAGATGGGACAAGATAGAAGAGAAAGATGCTGTCAAGAATGTTGTGATGGAGCCTCTATCTGCTGAACTACACCTGCAAGCTGAAAGGGAGATCATAAAGTTGACTCAAAGGAAGACCTTCGATGTAATGCAAGCAGTAGAGGGTGATAAACGACACAATGGAAGAGCAGGAAGACGTCACTGTAAGACCACCATTCGTCTGCATCATCTTGACCCCTTCATAGACAATGATGGCATCCTAAGAGTGAAGGACTTTCTTCTGAGAGAGGAGTGTGACTTCATTGCCTTCAAATGCAATGTACCTACTTCGAGCCACATGGGTGGAGTGAGGGAGAGACAGAGTACCTCGAATTACCTCGATCGCCCCATTCAAACTAGTTCTTTTTGTTCCGAACGTAGACCAGGAAGAATTCCCGGCCAAGGAGCCACAGGACTGAAGACCGATACTTTTACTCACGAACTATAACTTAAATGATCAAACTTCAGACATTTTCCTTTAATTTGAACTTTAATTCACCAAGAAATTGATTCAGTGAATGTGCAAAGTATACAGACTCAAGTCAAGAATTGATATCTAATTAATGTATTTGTTTGTTTTTATAGTCCGAGAGATTACGGATGACTGTTTGAAGTATATGATGTATAATCTAAGATTCACCATTTAAATGCTTCTACTTAATTATGTACTTACCGTAATTCCATTTTGTGGACAGTGTATTATAACATAAGTACTTTGTTCGTACTTGTGTGATTTTGAATTTCAGCGACATATATTATGCTATGCAAGTTTTAAGCTTTACAATTGTATTCTGATGCTTTAGATTTAGCCGAGGCTGTCGACCATTTTGTTTATTTGTAATGAATGGCGTTCTTTAATTAATTCTTAATTTAAAGGAGCCATGTTGTGACAGTTGCACTTAATTAAGTTATCACCCAAGTCATTTGTATTTGTATTATTGATGCATGACATGAACACACATATATTTGTAATAGCACTTCCTCAGGCAAGGTGCCTAGTATAGCGCCACCTATTGATAACCACTTGATATCAAACACTCAGAAGGCTACAAGAACATGGTGTTGTGTTGAGGTCTAAGGATCCCCTTTTTGCCAGCGCATCATGGGGATTTCAGTCATAGTTTTGTCATTATGTCAGGCAAAGAGGTTAGTTGTGTTATATATTGAATGTATTTCTATGAATTGTTGAAACATAAAGTGTAAATTAGTGTGTATGTTTTGAACTTCTTATTGAGAGATGTTGTATGCATTGTAATGTAAGACATGCAAGCCCATGCTGTTATGATATGTGTATATTTGATTTTATATTAAGAACAAGGATGAGAGTAAAGATTCTGCTAATACTTTGATGATATATTATGAGAGTGCTGAAGCACTAAGTAGAAATTCAGAATTTATAGTTGTTTAGTTAATTGTTTAAACATGCTATAGTGAAGTCTAGTTGTGATACTTGTAGTGTGAGTTTGTATTTATGTAAAGCCATTTAATGCAGATGGACTAGAATAGAGACTGTGTTATTGCTATATTGATTATGCTATGATGTACTTGTACTTATGATTATTTATCTGTGATTTATCCACAGTTTTCACGGAATTTACTGGAACGACATGATTACTCCAATTAAAGATACAAATTCCCGTAGAAGCCTTTGTTCAGACTTTTAATTTATTTTATCGACCTCGCTGCAGCCACAAATTGTTTAAATGATATACACATACACCATGAAGCCATTGCCTTCATAACATTTGTCGTGTACTTATTCTCGGGTCTATAATGTATATAGGCAAATATAAAGAAATGTCCTGCCATAAGTCATTAGTGTCAGGTTGTTGTTCATACATTTATAACCATCGTGTTAAAGTAGTTTCAACGAAGCAAATTTACCAGAAAACCTTCACTTTGTCTTGCAGGGCTGTGGAAGAAGTCTTGAAAAGTGACCTGCCGGACTTAGATGTCCTTAAAATAGCCCAAACAATGACAGTAGACCAGTTCTATGATTTGGGAGTAGCTCTTGGTTTCACCATACAACAACTGGATGTCATAGAATACCGGAGGTTCCGTGACAGAGAGCAGGCCATCTATGACATGTTGGTGACATGGAGAGAGAGACAACCGCCCGGCCAAGCAGCAAAGGAAACGCTTCTCTCACTCATGGAATCTTTAGATTCACCAGCAGAAGAAATGGCAATGTCAGGTATGACTTTTGCACAAAGTGACGGTTTGTCTTTCTTTTTGATGTCCATTTTAACATGAAGAAAATTATCACCCTGTGATACACTAGAAAACAATAAGAAAAAGGATTGATGGACTGTTTTTAAAACCGTACCCACATTGAACCCAAACTATTGGAAAACAGTAGGCTTCAACCTTTCTGCTTACTTAGGTGCGAGTACACACGAGTACTTCCAGTAGTTTTCCAAGCACCTTAGAGTCATAGAGTTCTATTATCACGATAATTTGTGATAATAAATATGTGAATGGCATATTAGCACCTCATTCAACTTATAGTTCAGTGCTGTGCGCTGTTAGAATTTATGGTTGAGTAAAGAAAAAGGAATATGGTCCAGTAAACCTTTTTTTGAGACGCTAATGGTGCGTAACTGTCAATAAATATGTTAGAGATCTAGATAACTTTAAACAGTGCGTTGGTCCAAGGGCTGAAATGTATTGAACATTAAGTGTTTGAGTTATTTCGAGATATTATACAGTCAAACCTGCTACGAGGACCACTTTTTTTGTGTTTCCCTTGGGCGGTCACTGTAGACAGGTTTGACTGTAATAGACCATTTCGTAGTTAGCACATGCCTGGGTAAAATGACCCCAAATATCCACAGATCTTTTACTCATGGAGAAGTCCCACCAAATATTTTAGAAAAATCAATGCTAAAGTCATTTATGTGCTTCATGAAAAGCTTTTGTTTGCCCTCTTGTATCATAGAATGTACCGTAGGTGCACACATGAATAATTATGATGACATAACATGAGCACGTACTCCTGTCGGTGGGTTTTACAATTTTATCAGAAATGACCTTTATCTGCTCATGCGCAGATTATTATATTTACGAAATGGCTTATACACAATACATGTCATTTTATTCTACAACAAAGAAAACATAGAAGAAATAGTGATGGGATAGTAAAAATACTACTTATCTAGTATTCGCACATCATACATGTAGACGGGAGTGGAGAGATGTACATGACTTAATTGGATTGGCGTTACAAACAAGGCTAACGTGTAGTTTGATTATTTTTTTTTAAATAAATTTGTTTATTGTTACATTCTTACATTGTTATTCGTTATTTGTTTTTATGTTTATATCTTTATGTTCTACTTTTGCTTCACCTACGTGCATCAGACATTGGACTTACTGGGTAAGATTCTAATTTATGTCAACTAAGTTTGTTATAGAATCGATATTGTATTCTCGGTTGTATTTATTTCCGCCAATGAAAATAAACTGGCTGCAGTGTTATCAATACAAGACGGCTAGTGTGAGGCAAAGCTTTTAATGCAAAACCATCATAACAGTGATAAGTCGTAGGCTATGCACCAACGTTAATTTGTTTCCACAACTTACAAAAAAGTAAACAGATTCCTTACAAATGGATAAAAGACAGAAGACAAACAATATATTGTGACAAATATAAATATGATCAAACTACCAAATAATAATGGAAATAATGCTAAATATATTACTCATTGCGGATGTAGTATCGAAAATAATATCGCTAGTGATATTCGTTTGTCTCACAATGTGGTCAATAAGGAATCTAAAAGTTCACGACGTTTCGTGTGCTATCTGCAACACTTCGTCTGGTGATAATCGATCGAATTATGGACCGCTCCACCGGTCCTCCCGTAGAGTATAAAAGACCCTTGCTTACAGTAGTTATTATCACCAGACGAAGTGTTGCAGATAGCACACGAAACGTCGTGAACTTTTAGATTCCTTATTGACCACATTGCGAGACAAACGAATATCACTAGCGATATTATTTTCAATAATGGAAATGATTGTTTAAGATAAGGAAACAGATTTAAACAGGATGAAAACAAAAATTCAGAATGAACACTATAGTGATGTGGAGGGAGCCAACAGGAAGACGGTTGAAGAGTCTGAAATGAGTTGAAACCCAATCAACTAGAACATAAATGTTTACACAAACGCCTGATGAATACAATTTGGAAATTACATTGATCGAGAGGAAAAGAAGATGAAGAAATAAGCTGGTATGAATGCAAACGAGCAGGCAAAGAGAGAAAAATAGATTTCCACACATGCACGCCCACATACTAGTACCTTGAAACACTCATTATACTCTTTTGGTGATTTGAAGTATTTAAAGAAGCGAAAAAAGTATACTTGTGGGTTTCTTGACTTTATCCAATGATACAGAGGAATTCCTGACAAGACACTGGTCGCGTTTGCTCGTCAGATCAGACCACAGAAGTTCTATGAGATTGGCGGGAAGCTGGGATTCAACACGTCAGAGTTACAACACATTGAACATCGGACATTATACAACAGGAAAAACGCTAACATCCAAATGCTCTCAAGTTGGAAAGCATCTCAGATTTCAGGGCCTAAAGCAAAGCAGACACTGAAGCTGGTTTGGAAGTCTGTGCAGGACACATGGAAAGCAGAGAAAAGCAAGGGTATCATAAATCATGCAATTACAGTCTTCTACTGCTCTCAAGTAGAACATAAGAAGGAATCTTTCAAGTTTATAAATTTGGAATAGTTATAACTTGATCAAATGTATTGACCTTATGAATTTTATACGACATTATTCAGTCGAATCACTTTCTTGTAATCCACACTTTATATGGAGAGTATTCAATACAAACTAAGCCTTTTGCTGTTAACTACAATCTATGAGATTGGCGGGAAGCTGGGATTCAACACGTCAGAGTTACAACACATTGAACATCGGACATTATACAACAGGAAAAACGCTAACATCCAAATGCTCTCAAGTTGGAAAGCATCTCAGATTTCAGGGCCTAAAGCAAAGCAGACACTGAAGCTGGTTTGGAAGTCTGTGCAGGACACATGGAAAGCAGAGAAAAGCAAGGGTATCATAAATCATGCAATTACAGTCTTCTACTGCTCTCAAGTAGAACATAAGAAGGAATCTTTCAAGTTTATAAATTTGGAATAGTTATAACTTGATCAAATGTATTGACCTTATGAATTTTATACGACATTATTCAGTCGAATCACTTTCTTGTAATCCACACTTTATATGGAGAGTATTCAATACAAACTAAGCCTTTTGCTGTTAACTACAACATAAAATGTACAAGAAATAACTAACTTGGACATTGTTATCTTGGTCTCTTTGAACGATCATGTCAGCCATATAAAGTAAGAGAGCAACCACTGAATAGGCCCCATGAGTTATGCTACGGTCACAAAGGTTCGTACGAACGATAATTTCGTACGAATCTCCCTGTTTTTCCATTGTCTTCCCGGATTTCCATTGTCTGAAAATTGTCTGAAAAATAAAGATGCCGTTATGGATACACGCAAATTAAATATTCAATCCATTGTGATGCCTTGGTTTGATATAAATGCATAACAAAAAAACAAAAAACTTTCTAGTCATATTCACGTTGATAATTGCGATGGGTAGCTTCACGAATAAAGAGTAGCTACTATGTGGAAAAAAATATTATAATTGTATTTTAAACTATGACCACTGGCAATTCCTCGATCACCTCACACCAATCGTTTACAATAATTTGGGAGAATTTAAAAAAAACTGTTGTATTAATATGTCATGTGTGTTGTTGAATCAGACATTTTCTATTTGCTTCATCATAATGTTTGCTTTTCTGAAAAAGAAGTGAGTCAGGGAAATGAGACTTCATGTTCATTTGTACATACACTGTATCTGTAGCAGGAGTGAAGTCAAAGCTTGTAAAGTATATATTTACTGTGCAGTACATGCTGTTAATACATATATCTGCATTGCTGGTTAATTTCAGATGGTAGATCTGCAACTGGAAAGTTTGGGGCCCTTGGTGGAAAGCTGTCTACCAAATCCCATGGATTTACACTCCACATTCCACCTGGTGCCCTTGGGAAAGATGAGGAAATCAGCCTAATAGTACTGACGGAGATTCCAGATTGCCTCACACTGAAAGAGGATGAGCTTCTAGTCAGCCATGGTTTCCAGTGTTATCCGTCCGGGCTACGCTTTAAGAAACCAGCAAAGCTGATAATACCTCACTGTGCATTAGTCACTGCTCCTAACGATGTAAAGACCATACTGTATTCCTGGAATCAGAGTCAGGTAACTCTTTTCCGCCAGTTTAAAAAATTGCCGGGCTGTGCGTTTAGAGTAAAATCATATTATAGTTTGCATAATAGTTAGTAAAAACCTGGCATATAATCTACTGGATGTACCACACATTGAGAAAAACTGTTATGGGATGAGTTATGTTTTTTCTAGTATTCTAAGATTTTTGTTTCATATCTTTCGTTGGTAATGGGGGGTAGGGGGGGGGGGTATTTGCCTCTACAAATCGAGGTTATCTGTGGCCATTATTGCCACTGAAGACTTAACATCATATGATGTGGGGATGCATAACTCCACAAGCCCCGCAATTGGTGGCGAACTATGGTTATAGCTGTAGATATTGTCACAACTTTTAGTTGGAAATATGACATAAGATCTAACATAATTAGGGTCAGCGCCGTTTCTAAACTATCGGATGACGATGTCGGCTACATCATCATCTTAGGCCTAGCTACAATCCAGATCAGCGGTCGTCTTCGCTGTGTTAGTAGCAAACAAATAAATCACACACAAAAATTGTATGGTATAGTCGCGCTCCGCATACACTAAGTTAATTAACACATAAACCAAAGGGGATCATAGTACTCATACCCGCCTACCAGTCAATAGTCTTTTGAAAAGTGCCCTAGGGCGCTTTTAAAAAAGCATGGCTAAATTCACGACTCCAATTTTGACCAATCAGATGGCTAGATTTCTAAAGTGAGGTATATAACATACATTATTACAGATGAATACATGTACACGTAATGTCAAGATCCACCAATTATAATAATATTTGCATCCCCAATCGGTTCCACAAATTTAAACCAATTGTGTGGTTTCAGGGGCTCTTTGCCAATGCTATACATTAACACAAATAATGTCACAGAAAATTTCAGAGTGGGTAGTTTGTTATAAGGATAGATTAGTAATGGTCATACAAAAATTAAATTTCCTCTATCCCAGATTAAGGCCTAGGTACGCATCCCCCCGCCCCCTCCCCTTATCCAGGAGAGATTCATGACATAAAAATTCCATGAAAACCATGGTCATTTTGATTTTGTGACGGAAAAAATATTTCATTGATATGAATTGACAAATATAGCAATACTTAGTCCTCAAATTGCCAAAAATCATATTTCTTGTAGTACAAACAAGTATGTGATAAAGTTAGTCTTGTTTTTGTAATTTTTCCCTTTTGAATTGTACACCAATGGCAACAAATTTGATGCGTAATTATGTTAAGCCTTAGAGGTAAGACAATTATTGAGATAGTTTCCTGTCGTTTTTTTTATTTAATTGAATTCGTTTTGTTTTATTTCAAAGGTACACCTAAACGGCTTTCCGATCCAGACAACATTATTTGTTCCGTACGAGAACAATGGCTGGAGGTCTCAATCAGCCATTTTTCTGGAGGATTCTTTGCCTTTATTCGGAATAGGCGATATGTGAAGGGCATATTACTGTCATGCATGTCGTTTCTTCCCAGATTCTTGCCTCCCTCCAGAAAACCAATACTGGAGGTTCGATTCGTCAAGAAGGCACATAACCAAAAATGGGTAAACAGATATTAACATCATTGAGGATGTGGTACAAACCCATTAATAAGCTCTGCCGAAAATTAACAGTTTTTGAGCATTGTAATATTTAAAAAAAATGAAGCAAATGTATTACTTTAACCATAAGTATTTGTATGTTAAAACAAAACGTTATCCTCAGCATCTTTTGGTTCTTTCAATAACGATATTAGTTGTTTTTTGGGGTGATGTTCTTGTAGTCTTGGTCGTAAATATTCATTGAGCATGGTCTAGTCAACGTCTCGATAACTGTCTTGCATTTCAGACTACCGGTATTTCCACTTTCATAATATCAATTCAACGAATGAATATCCCGATGCCGAACATTTACTTTAATACTTATCTGCAAAATCTCTACTATGAATAGAAGGCCCTAGCCCTATACTGTTCTGGCTGTTTCTTTCGATCGATTCCACTTAGGACGTCATCTCAGTTTTCCGATTTTCCTGACAGATGACGTTCATTTTCACTGATCTAAATAAATTGGTTGGCCCATGCAACCACATCTTATTCCTTAGGACGATTCCAGTGCGTACTTTAGTTGGTAGGTAGGTAGTAGGTGTATAATACAAGTGTACATATGGTTTGTATCTACCTGAACATTTCCAGATTATACTATCAAAATACTGTTTGTACACATGATTTTTCAGAAAGATATCCATGATATAGATGACTCCCGTTTCCAACATGTAAAGGGCGATGACGATGAAATTGGGTTTCGGAAGGGAACACTAACAGTCGCTTGCCAGCTGGGTGAGAAGAGTACCAAATCCGAGGAACATGTAAGTGTACTTTAATTCTCGGAATTACTATACTTAGTTAAAATAAATTGAAAGACGAACCGTGTGGAAACAAGAACAGGTCATGATAATAGGTAGAACAATAACTTATCTACTAGACCACAACACCTCTACTTGGTATATGCAGTTATACGTTAGTGGTCGGGATGAAGAAATTGAATTTTGTATCGATGGAATTGATGGGACAAAGTGTGAAAATACAGACAATTTGTCTTCATTAATTTTATCGATACTCTCTACATCTGCGTTTTTGCGACTATTTCATTCAATCATGAATTCAAATTAATTATTTAATCTGGCAATTACCTCAGGCTATTCAATTCAGCGAGATGAGGACGCAAAAGAGAATGACGAAGTACTTTCATCTCGATCTGACAAAGGAGAGTGATGAGACATTAGTGACACTTGAAGTGGTTCAAACCTCTACACAGACGATCAAATTCAACACAAATTTCCAAGGTAAAACATTTCATGCAGATGCTTTTTAACTGTTCTTCTTATTTCTGAGCATCAATATTTCATAGCTTATCACAAAGGAACTATGGCGGCAAAATGACATTGATAATGTGCACGGTACAATTTGACTGGTGGTGCATAAACGCAACACCAAAATTAAAAAAATGATCGCATTATTGAAATAAGTAGAAATTAAAGTTAAGCAACTTTACCATCAAAACTTGATATCGTGATGTTCATATAGGCCTATATAATTATGTTTTGTATTATCATGACTAAGGTTTAACTCTAAGCATAGAAAAGGCCACCACTAATTCCTATATGTCATTCGACCATACGGTGAAGATGAAATGAATATACAGACTAAATTAAGATAGATTAAGGTAGATGAACTAAACTATGGGATAAATGTGTTTGGAACAAATGGTTCTTTGTATAATTGGGCTTCAGACTATTTTATTACATTGGAAATTGACTGAATCAAGTCATACAAATGATTGATTTGAGAAAGTGGTGATTGAACCACATGATTATAGATTGGTCCTACTAGCTATTTACATTAAATAATGATTGAACGAAATGCTGACTAGACCATGTGTATAGTGGAGAAGATTTGTGAATAGACTAAAGGAAAATAGATGATCTAGGTATTGGACCAACTGGCTGTTGATCGAATGTCAATTATTTCTTACGTCATATAATTAGGTGAAAACATACGATCATGAGGCAACCCTTGTTAAAATGCTAAAGCTTGAAATGGAGACGTATGAATCTTAGGAACAGGTACATGTAGCAAATTTGGGGAGGTTGTATCCATTAGACGAACAATAATAAAACAGAGTTTGTGCTAACAAAATTGGTAACCGGTAAAATTTGTGTACATGACAGGGATCTGCAAAGAGACTACGGAACAGAATGCTCCTTCACCAACCATCGATGAAATGTGAGTAGAACCACGATGTACGTGTTTGTGTGTGTGCGTGTGTGTGTGTGCGTGTGTGGGTGTGTGCGTGCGTGTGTGTGTGTGTCCGTGTGTGTGTGTGTGTGTTTATAGATGGGTGTGTAATCATACAGAAGAAGGTCTAGATTTTTGCTCGGAGTTTTAGAAAATACAGAAATTCAAGAAATAATGTATAACGGTTAGTCCAGTAGAAGCAATATAATAAGTAACATTTCATACCGAAAAAAGATTACATTTGTTTCATTATCCTTCAACAACGTTACCGGTTCACTAAAAATTAAAAGTTAAAAATGGACACCTACAAATTCACAAATTATACGCACCTGCATTCAAGGCAAAGGGCGCAAGACCTTAGAAGGAGAAAAAAGAGCTAGAGGCGGAGAAAGAGAAGAGTGAAAGATTTGTAAAGAAAGAGGGTAAAAGAGAGTGAGAGAATAGAGAGGGAGAGAGAAAGAAAGAGAGAGAAAGAGAGAGTACTCAATGAGGAAAGAAGGAAAATGGAGAAGAGAGGAGATACAATAAGAAGAGAGAGAGTAAATAAAAGAGAAAAAGAACAAAGAAAAAGAAAGGGAGGGAGGGGAGAAAAAGGGAAAAGTTGGGTAAAGAAGAAACAAAACTAAAAGCAAAGAGAAAGCAAAACAGGAAAAGGAGGTAACAATTAAAGAAAGTGAAGGATGGAAAGCTAGAAAAAAGGGAAGCGAGGAAGGGTTAAGAATAGAATGGGATCTCCTGTTAATACCGGGGTAGTTGTCCAGGACGTAAATGCCTGTGGGTACATAGCTGCAAGATGATTTTTTTTCCTTCAGTACCTTTCTGTCCTCCTCTGTCAACCAGTATAGTACTGCTTTAGTTCAGATTCTGTCCTTTTTATTATATTTGTTCTTCACTCATCTCCTCCCCTGCTCCGTACAAAAATTCCACACGATTTCCGAAAATACACCCGTCGGGGAAAAAAGCTATGAATGAAAGGACTGTCTCCGTTTTAGCGTTGAGGGTGATATATTTTTCTCAGCGGACTTGCGACATAAATACGAACCAGGCTAGCACTGTCTTAAATTAAGGTACTATGTCCCATTTGCAGGCCCAAACAATGAAAAGGTTAAATTCCAATGGCATTTGAAAGATTTTACTAATTTAGAACTCCCCTTAAAAAAAGGGGGCTTGAATGGTCGTAGGTTTTATGCTGCGCAAAGATTCAATCAGTTTAATTTTGGCCATTACAAGAAGTGGGTTATTGATGTAGACAAATCCTTTACAGCTCATTTTACGTATGTTATTACCAAAGAAGAATAAAAGCCAGTCAGTCACTCAATACTGACAATAGAGTCTGACAGTGAAGTCGAGCAAGTAAACAGGTTTCCTTGCATAATTTGAATATAAAAACACTGCTAACGTTTAAATTTCACAGATAGGACATACATGACATATTCATAATTCCTGCAAAGTTCTACAGAATTTGAGTTTGGCTGCAAAAGGGACATAGTATCTTTAAGACTCATAGTAGTCAGCTCTCTCTCAACATACAACTTTTTTTTCTTTTCTTTTTTGCGGGGGGGGGGGGGGTGGGGGGGGGGGAGATTCGGTGTAAATTTGTAAAAGCTGAACATGTCAGAGCTAAAAATGTTAGATGTAAAAATGCCGAGGTATCATACTATTTTCATACATTGACCCTGTAGTCCGGATACAATTGTAGTCGTTTATACAGGTACAGTACGCCCAGTAACATGTTACATGAATTTAGATTATTGAGTCCAGGAGAACAACAAGTCAGTTTTCTAAATAGTGAGGGAGAGGTTTAAATGAACGATTTCTCCACTTCTCTTAACTTTCACACCTCATTCTTTCATTATTTGGCCTCTTCTCTAATCATTTTTTTAGTATCTGAAAGCCTGAAATCTAGAAAATCATTCAAAGACAAACAATTTGTAGCTAATTTCGGCAAGCGCCGTGACTTGACTATTTATCAAAAGCTTGCTTATCCAGGTCAAATTTATTTCTCATTCTCTTGCAAGTGCATTTCCTAATATAATTTTGAAATTATTTTATATAGTACAATTTCGAAGAGTTAATATTTATTTCTTCTCTGGGGCAGGAAATTAAAAAAATATCAGTGACTTCTTGCCTATAAAGCAGATTACAATTTTGATTTTTAAATTTCAGTCCATCGGATGAACAGGAAGTGACAGATGCGAGTATCCTGAAACTAGCAGGGCTTCTACCACCTGATCGGTGGAGACATCTTTACGTTGCTCTTCGCATCGATTACAGCACAGCTGAACGTATCAGAAAGGAGTTTAGTGACTTGACTGATCAGTACATACACCTCCTTCAAACATGGAAAGCTGGATCAACTCGGACAAGCAAGGATCTAAATACAATCCTCATCCAGGTAGAATCAGGAGGACTTGTAGATAAATACTAGGATAGGTGTTAAACCAGAAATACAGAGTAAGAGAGAGTAAGAGAGAGTAAGAGAGAGAGAGAGAGAGAGAGAGAGTGTGAAATGGGGGAGAGAGAGAGAAAGAAAGGAGGGGGCAAAGCAATGTTTAAAGAAAATATGATACATCCATGTCACACACCATCTCCTTTAATATAGGATTTTGCGGCCAAATTCGCGAGTTTAGCATATAAATTAATTTGTCTTGCGTTCAAATTCGACGGTTTTAGTGCTGTCAGATATATCTTGGGTTTATATTCCACTTTCTTGTTTTCAAATCTAAATTAATGAATAATGTGCTTCTTTCGCTATTTGGTCATTCAATTTGGCGCAAGACGATTTCTGACATCGCGAAGGTGTACTTTTAGCATTCAAATTCATTTGTAGCATTCAAATTAGCACTTTGTGCACTAAAATTGATGGTCAATATACATTTCTCGTTTATTACACATTTTTTTTAAAGATCATTCTTTTTCTTTCAAGATTTTTTTCCATGTGTATTTCATCATATTTTCTTTTTTTGTATATATACACTTTATATACTTTTAGATTTATCTGATATTCATCATCCTTAAAGTTTGATTGTTAAGATAAAAATGACTACATCTACGGACTTGATGGTCTCAATATTTTTGTAAACTTTCATGCGAGGAAGTTGTTTGTCTTGTGTTTCATCATAAATTTATCACAATTCCTTTATGGAGGAAGGGTAGAATATTGTGACTGGGGTAGATATTTTTGTATCCCCACTTTTCCGGGTTATATGAACATGCCGTGCAGAAATGCCATATCCCTTGATTTCGCCCCTTCTTTACCTAATGTCTGACTACACACATATGCATTGTCCTCAAATTAATAAATTAATAAATGGAATAACAGAAAATACCCTAATGGCAAATCATGCATTAAATTGCATTTTTTTTAAACTGTAAACCTGAGTTGCATTTCTTCCCCCTACCATTCCTAACGTGAATAAACATAATTTGAATACGAATGACAGGTGTTAATATGAATGATAGAAATGACGCCTCGACAAGTGACGATTAATTTGAATGCTAGTTGAGCAGTTTCTAAATTAAATGACAGATCTATGAAACCCTTCGATCAAAATCCTAAATAAAATACCAAAACGGGAAAATTGAAAGATAATTGGCATGGCAAAGCCGATATGCGCTAACTTAAATGCAAAGTGAATGAATTTGAATGACAAACTCGCGAATTTCGCCGGGAAATCCTATATTCGGTGACCATGTTGTGTGATAAAAGTCAGATGCCGTTTAACACTACAGAATAAATGGATAGTTGTCAGCACAAACACATTATTATCCATAATCGTTCGTCACAATGTTGTTAACAATTGATAGTTATGTTAGTTTTGCTTCTTTTCCTTTTGTGGGGTTATTTATTGTTGTTTTTAGGGAGGATCGTGTTTGTTTTATGAAGCAATTTCGTACTTGCCACTACAGGGTGATTGTTCCATACACATGTACATATCTCAATGAATACCGTTCATTAAACATCGAAATATGACTATTCCTCGTTTTGCGCATAAGTCTGCACTTTACAATGGTGAATATCCATTGCATATATATTTTATGCGATATCATAATGAGATTGGATTTTTGTGCATAAGTCTGTCTTATTATAATGGTAAATGTTCATTGCATAAATATTTTATGATATCATACTGATATTAGAATTTGTTTGCATATAAGTCTGAACATTATAATGGTGAATGTCCGTTGTTTATATATTTTGTTTGAAATAATATCACAATGTTGAATTAAGATTCGTGTGTGCATAATATTATGTCTACACATTATATATATAATTGTGAATGTCAATTGCATATACACTGTATTTTATATGGTATCTTTCTAAGATTGGATTCTTGTGCATATAGGGCTGCACATTTTTAAGCCAAGTGTATATAAATTTTCTTATGATCTAGTGAGATTGGATTTTTGTGCATAAGTCTGCATATTATTTTACAGTAAAAGTCCATTGCATATATTTTACATATGTCATACTGCGATTGAATTTGTGTGCATAAGTCTGCACATCATGGTGAATGTCCATTCCAATTATATTTTCATATGTATACTGAGATTGGATTTTAGTGCATAAGTCTGCACAATATAATGGTTTATATCAAATGCATGTATATTTTATGCAATATCATACTGAGATTTGGTTCTTGTGCATAAGTCTGAACATTATAATTGTGAATGTCCATTGCATATATTTTGTATGAAATCATATCACAATGTTGAATTCATTTTTGTGTGTGTCCATAAGTCTATTATAATTCTGAATGTCCATTGCATATATATTTCATGCAATATCATACTGAGATTGGATTTGTTTGTGTGCATAAGTCTGCCTATTATGATGGTTAATGTCCATTGAATGTATATACTTTTAATATGATATCGTACTGAGATTGATTCTTGTGCATGTACGGCTGCACATATTGAAACAAAATGTATATACATGTTTTATATGATATCATACTGAGATTGGATTTGTATGCATAAGTATGCACATCATGGTGAATGTCCATTGCAAATATATCTCTATATGATATACTCAGATAGGATTTTCGTGCATAAGTCTGCACATTATAATGGTTTATATCAAATGCATGTAAATTTCATGCAATATCATACAGACATTTGATTCTTGTGCATAATTAAGTCTGCACATTATAATGGTGAATGCCCATTTTATATATTTTGTACGAAATCATATCACGATGTTGAATTAAGATTTGTGTGTGCATAAGTCTGAACATTAGAATGACGAATGTTCATTGCATATAAATGTTTCATATTATGTCATACTGAAATCCTATTACATTAGATTAGACCTATCATCAACAAAAGAAAACATAACATTAAAAAAACACATAAACAATAAGAAAAACAAAACAATAAGATACATTGAACATTGAAAAACGATGTGGTTTGTTTTCTTTAACCTTCATTGTTATTGTTCATTCTCACATTCTCACATTCTCACATTCTATTGCCTTGACTATCCTGGAATGATCAAACCATATGGTATGTTGATGATGAAAAACAATAGAAAACAAAGGAAATAAAACAAAGAAATACAAAATATGAACTAACTTTTGTTTTGCTATGTATCTATGCATTCGAATGTCTCCTTAAAGGTAAAAATCAGTTTTGGAAACGCCCCCTCTAAAAAAATGAAATGGAAGCTCTTATTATACCAATCATGTGAACAAATGTTTTAACTAATACGTGATGATACAAATTTTGCCGAGAAACCGCCTACTAATTAATATATTTGGTAAATTATTATATCTCTTTGGACCTGATAGATATCGCGCACGTGTCGCGTAGTCCCTTATACATCTTTTTGTGTGCAGTGATTGTAACTTTACCGGGACTGGGCCAAATTTATTATGGTGGTGGTTATTTTTCCTGACTGCTAAAATGTAAGTAAGCAACCGAAGACTTATACCAAAGAGCACTAGCGCATCGCTTTTGTTTCGAACCCGGTTCACCGGATTATGAGACCACTGTTCTACCGACTGAGCTATCGCGCCTCCTAAAAAAAAAACACAATCTCTTTAACCTTAATGAGGCCGGAATATTTTGAGGGTTTCTAATGCAGGATCGGGGGTGGGGGTGGGGGCGTTATGACCTTAAGCTTTCGGTTGTGGTTAGCGATATAAAGATGAAAACGGGTACACTTATTGAATAAAGAATAATGAACACCTTGACAATATTTTTTTTAAACATTGATTTATCGCAAAATTTTCAAAACATACCTATTTTGCAGTTTTAAAGTGTAAAATGGTTGGAAAATTAGTTGTTTAAAGATAAAGACCAGTTATGGTCATGCGATTGCATTGTGAAAGGAACGTTGTGGAATGGATCAGAAAAGGTTGATCATCTAGCATATTATAAGTATTGGTGTGTACTGCAAGGTTCTGGAATCATCAAAATGATAAGAAATTTAGCCCAGTCTTCGTAAAGTTACAAGCACTGTACACAGAAAGATGTATATGGGACTATGCGCACACGTGCGCGACACGTGCGTTTATCTCTCGCAGACCGATATATACACTAATTTACTAAATATAGTCAATTAGTAGGCGGTTTCCCGGCAATTTTTTTATCATCATGTATTAGTCAAAACATAATATTTCAAATGATTGGTAATAAGAGCTTCCATTTTTTAGTTTTTTTTTAAATTGGGGCGTTTCCAATACTGGTCTTTACCTTTAAGGGGGGCAATAATGCCCCCCCCCCGGCCGTACTAAGACCTCAAATAGCCCGGCCTTTTTAGGGTTAAGGCATTTCGTCATTCTTTCGTATTTCCACTATCCTTAAAGCTACAGATTTCTAACATATTCATCTAGATAGTCTTAGAAATGTTCTTTCATCTGCAGTGTAAAACTTGCCCTTCAAAATGCTATCTTCATATTCGAAACTTAAATCCGAAATCGAATCTGTCAAAAATCGCAATAATTCTTTCAAAAATGAACCCTACGAATCGGAAATTGCAATTTACTTCTCATAGCAATTCCATTTTGTCCTTTTTTCCAAAGTATCTCTATCTTATTATTGCACATAGCCAATCCATGCCGAGTTACACGCTCCAATGGTTACGCATAATATATAAAAAGCGCCATCTAAAGTTCTGAAAATGGTTTTCTTTCTGTGGCCGTAGCTCCATCGTGTTTGACCAAACCCGTACCCTTCTCTGGATTTGGATACATCGAGATTATGCCCTTTCTTTTTTGTTCAGTTCTATACAAAAAAAAAAAAAAAAAATCTAGATAATTTCGCACGGATCTATCATTTTTGTTTCTCCTACGTAGCAAAAAACGAGACATAGACGCCGCTTTTCCGGATGCTCATCTGACGGTAATTTAATGCTTAAAACCAGTGACGCCAATTAGTGGCCTGCCAGTGTCACAAATAAGGTATCAAAATATGTTAATCTGACCGTAATTAAACGCCTACTCCCCCTGAGGTTATGGGGGCTCCATCCCTTGACCCCCGCCGACAAACGTTCAGCGGGGCCTGCATGTAAGAGTGGGGTGATGGGGATTTTTTTATGTCTACCCCCTCCCCCTCCCAACGTTTTTGCCACTGCCGATGTTACAATTACGTACTGATATTTGGCTCGCATAATTTTAAATTTGCCCCCCCCCCCCCCCAAGAAATCCTGGATCCGCGCCTGCGTGTCGCTGTCACATGTTATTACCAATTCTAGAAGCGATTAACTTAACTAGTATCACTATACCGGTACGAAGAAAATGTGATTAGATCACTAACACGTAATTGTGTCCTTGGTTGAGTTGCGATCGGAAAGATCGAGTGCGGTCGAGAAGTGCTTGGGATATGTGATCGAGAAGAAGTCCAGAAGTGAGCGAGTTCGGTCGAGTAACTGTTTAGGGCAGACATGCTCCGATTGTGAAGCAGTTGAGTTGTTGATCGAGTTGACCGGGAACCAATCGTGTAGAAGTTGTGTATACATCGTGATGATCGGGTAGTGATCGGCGGGAAAAATCCACCCAGATCAAACTAGACCTCTATACGATCGATTCCCGATCAGCTCGACCTCTACTTGACCAATACACGATCGCTGTACGATCGCTTGCCTTCTCGACCCCTACACGATATTTTTTGACATGCCAAAGATTGTCGTGTAGGAAGCCAGATCGATACCGATCAAGGTAGACCGACCCCGATTGCTCTTGCCGACCGAGCCCGACCAGGCCAAAATAGCTTGATCGGGCTTGGTCGGGGTGGTTTGATCGGCAGTGGGAACCTACCATTTAACAGTGTATAATCAAAATAACAGTAGAGGAAGGTTTAAAGTTACATAGTACCATCCTGTCACACACTCTCCACACCACATCCCCTTTCACACACACAAACACACACACACATACACACATACGTGCTTACAATGCAATTTGGGGACCGTTCTTGGATACATTCCAGCGCGGCAATTAAAGGACCGACAAATGAAAAATGTCAACAATATGAACAATTAAAATAAAAAATCTGGTAAGGTAAAATACATATCTTTTTCTTTCTTTAATTTCTTTCCACTTTTTATTCAGATACTTTCTGAACAAAATCTTTATACGTGACACACTGTTCCCCTACATACTCCTATACCAGCGCCATGTACCCCCCTTTCCCGGCTGCTATCGACTCAAGCATTCTTGCTTATGATAGTTGGCCTCTGCATTATTTTATCTTGATTATTTTTACTTACCTCCATACTTTCAAGCTTTCAATTATGCATTTTTATTTGTGTGTATTTAAGTTGTCACTCTTTATGTAAATCAATTATATTATATACTATTATTGTTATTTGAATGTTTTATATATGATTTATCAATAAATGCAGAAACATCTGCTAATATATATATATATATATATATATCGATGACATATTTAACAGCGTCTTTTCAACCCATGTTCTCCCAGGCGCGGATCCAGGATTTCTCACCCATTTTTTTTTTTTTGCCCCTCGAAAATTTGAAAAATCGCACCCCCCCCCTTGAGTGCCAGGGGGAGGGCCCATCTCCAAAAAAATGAAAAATGTACGTGTTTTTACACGTTTCCCCAGGGGGGCCCCCCATTTGAAAACGTTTGCTTGAAAAAGCGTGTCTGCACTATCTCGAGATTGCCAAATATCCAGCTATTTGAATTATCCCGATCGCAAACTATCCAGCTTATTTGCGTCTTCATTAGACCGAAGTAGCAAATTAGCTGGATAGTTGGTCGGGATAATATCCCAAGATATCTCGGTCTAGTTTGCGGTTTTCCGTGTTTACTCGAGGTCAGTGGTTGCGAGGTCAGCGCTGAGCGGTATAGATCGCATGTGCGAACCGGAAATCGTTGTGCATGATGGGATCGGGATAATTGACTCCGTACTTCGGTCTAATGACAACGGTCGCAAACTATCCCGCTAGTTCGGAAATAGAAGGATATTTTGCAAACTAGACCGAGATATCTTGGGATATTATCCCGACCAACTATCCAGCTAATTTGCCACTTCGGTCTAATGAAGACGCAAATAGCTGGATAGTTTCGATCGGGATAGTTCAAAATAGCTGGATATTTGGCAATCTCGAGATAGTGCAGACACGCCTTATAAAAGAAGTTGACCACACACTGACTCCCACACGGCGTTGAGTGCTCAGGGGTCATGGCCGGCCACTGGCTTCGTCGGGCAGGTAGTTCTATTATGAATGGATGAATTAACTATTACAAAATGAGGGGACACATTACATTGTACAATAGGGACACACATTGTTTTTATTGTGCAGAACATTCTCTTTTATTCACTTACTTATTGAATGAAACTATAAAATCAAAATGTAATTTGCGTTCTGGCAATTGAAGTACAAAGAATGATAGCAGGTGAATGAAATGCTTCAACAACACAAACACCTGGGAAGGAAGCATCCATAAATTTGAATACTTTAGTTGACAAACGACTCCGCATGTGGACGTTTGGTGGAGCAGAAAGCAGTTGATTCTTAACAATACGAACCCATTTAACAGAATTTCGGAACGTAAATTAAATTTGGCGCAGTTGGAAAATGCATCTTTCTACCCTGCGACTTTAATGGTACGATCCAGTAAATTAACAGTAAAATGGCTCTTATTTTAAAATTACTCATTAAATGAAACCCAAAACTTAAGTGATATCAGAAAAAATATGTTATATCTTACTAATAGTTTAAAGGTACTATGTCCCTTTTGCAGCCAACTTCAAATTCTGTAGAACTTTGCAGGAATTATGAATATATCATGTATATCCTATCTGTGAAATTTAAACGTTAGCAGTGTCCTAATATTCAAATCATGCAAGGAAACCCGTTTACTTGCTAGACTTCACTGTCAGACACTATTGATATAGTGTATAATGTGTGACTGACTGGCTTTTTTCTTCTTTGGTAATAACATACATAAAATGAGCTGTAAAGGGTACATTAGCATTTGTCTACATCAATAACCCACTTCCTGTGATGGCCAAAATTAAACTGATTGAATCTTTGCGCAGCATAAAACGTATGACCATTCGGTACAATGGTCTGAAAATCAAGACTATTACTTATTTGCTCTATAGCTCCTAAGTCGATTTGACAACTAATAGTCGTTATTTTCCCACTTGAAGACATTTTCAAGCCCCACCTTTTTTAGGGAAGTTCTAAATTAGTATCATCTTTCAAATGCCGTTGGAATTTAACCTTTTCATTTTTTGGGCCTGCAAATGGGACATAGTTCCTTTAAAAAGACGTATAAACATTGTGACAGTGTAGCATTTTACGATAAAAGACACCGATTTAGCGAAGATGACGTCATTAGAACATGTTTATGTGCGCTTGCATCAGGGAATTCAAGGTCAAAAGGTCTATTCAGACGCTGATAAGTTATTTGTCAAGTCTTTTTGTTTCCTTTATTCCGACAAAATTATACAATCAATAAAAACAAGTTTAATACCAGAAGAAAGCTAACGATTAGTATTTTCAGTAACCGCTTGCCCCAAAGTCGCTTGACCACTGACAGTGGAACGAGTGAGAGCTTGCGTCATTTAGGCTTAAAAGGACACATTATTAGGTTACTTCATGAAAATATAAAAACTTGTGGTGCACTTTAGCAACGAAATTGGTGAAAATAGTTGGTATAAAACTGTATAATTATTTCCAAACCATAACCTATATTTAGGGATTTTTAAGTCACCCATGAAAGCGGCACATCCCCGTGTGGCTTATTAGGCGAGCACCCCCTCCGCGGGAAAACCCACCTGAGAGTCATCTTGCCCCAGGCTCGTAGCTAGAGAGGGTGGTGGGGCAGTTCCCCCCCCCCCCAAAAAAAAAAAAAAAAAAAAAAAAATGGAGAGAGAGAGAGAGAAGGAATTTGCTTTAGCGTTCTGCGCGTGAGCCAGAAATGTCCCTCTTTTCAGCACCCAAGCCCCGTTTCGCGTGCTCACTATGACAAACATATTATTTCTCGCAAGCAAGTTCCTTCATTTTGAAAATTGGGCGTAATTTGAGTCGATAGAGTCGTCTTCTATTCTTAAAATTTGATGAAACTTCAAAGCTCTCGCGGTTCGCAGGGGAGGGGGAAACAGGGGCGGATCTAGCTTTTTGCTAAGGGGGGGTTTGACCAAAATAATGACGATGCGGAGCATCGTCCACGAACCGCGAAGCGGCGAGCCGATTTTTTGGGGGGTGTTTATTTGAACCCCGTAAGTGATGTTTTCCTGGCATCTATTAACACAATGGAGACCATAAAAAGCAGTGCATGATAACGTCTTTTTAAATCAAGTAACAGTTTAATACACAGTTATATCCAGAGTTATCATGTGTTTGGTTAAGTTACCAGATGAGTTGAATATCTTCTCACAATATTTGCACTTGAAAGGGTTTCTCTCCAGCGTGCGTTCTTTTTTTTTTTTCTTTTTTTTTTTGGGGGGGGGGGGCCGCCCAAGGGGGGGGGGTTTAACCCCCTAAACCCCCCCCCGTAGATCCGCGCCTGAGAAAACTCTCACCTCAATACAATTAACCCCTACCCCGCTTTGCGTGATTACTATACGGCTATATATTTCGCAATCAAGATCCTTACAAAAGCCGGCATCGAATTAGGGTCAACGAATTAGCTGTACTATGAGACGTCTAATTCTTTCTCAAAACTAAATTTGATAAAACGCTAAAGCTCCATGCTCTATCTATCCTCCCTGCATCCATCCCTTCCCCCTTTTTACGTGCTCACTATATGGCTAACAAGTTTATCTCGCAATCAATTTCCTTCATCAATGAAGAAGCCAGCATCAAGATGAAAGTACTGTGACACGTCTTCTTTCTCTCAAAATATTGATGAATGAAATGTCAAAGTTTCGCGCGGAAGAGGGAAAATCCCTCCTTTCTACACCCATGCTTTGCCTGCTCAATATATGGCTAACATATCATTTCTCGCAATTATTCAGGTTTCTTCATCATCAAAACCCGGCATTAAATTTAAGTCAGAAGTACTTTGAGACCAGGGGCGTCTCCAAATAGGGGGTATGAGGGTGCGACACCCCCCCCCCCCACCTGTCAGGATATTGTCGGTAAAATTGCGCTGCCATCGGGAAAAAAGAGAAAAGGGGGAGGGAAAAAAAGAGGGAAAGAAAAGAAGAAAAAAAGAAAAGTAAAAGAAAAGAAAGGAAAAGAAAGGAAAGCAAGGAAAAGAAAGGAAAGAAAAGAGAAGAAAGAAAGAGAAAAAAAGAAAAAGAGGGAGGAGAATAATGAAAGGAAAAGAAAGAAAAAAGATAAAAGGGAAACAAGCTGTGTCGGTATTCTTGCTCGATCCTCGTGTACTATATCAATGCAGAAGTTTGAAGTCGGTGAGATGTATTTAGTCGGTCGGCCGACAAGTTGTTTTCCCTACGAACTGTGACTTTTTATCCGCTGTTACGACTTCGAGAGTGACTACAACTACAATACTTTTATTTTTCGAAGTTTCACTTTCCTATAATATCAGCTAAAGAAATCAGAGGTTTAACATTTTCGGGGAAACTAAATTCAAACAAGGATTAAGAGTCAACAACAGTTCGATAAATCGTCTTCCTTTCTCTATATTTTGATGAAACGCCAACAATTCCGCGCTTCGTGTGGGAGGGAAACATTTCATTTAGACGAGTCGAGAACGGTACAGCGAATCGTCTTCTTTCTCTAATAATTTAAGGAAAATCTCTAAGCTTCCGTGATTCGCGTGATTGCCTAAATCATCACGGTACAATGATTCTTCTCTGTTAGTAGGAAATTCGATTTCAGTGTCACGTAACGTTTTGGAGGCCGTTCAAGCATGCGAGCAAAAAGTAGAAAGAAGACGAAGCCAACAACAAACAAAAAAAAAATCAAAATATACAGGTAAACAAACAGGAAGGTCCATTGATATAGCACTTTAAAACAAAATAAAAGAGAACAACAAGTCGACCTTCATGTCTAAATGTTGCGTAATGCGTTTTTTTTAAATAAATAATTCAAAGCCGTAATGTCAGTATAATCCTAATTCCTAAATATGATTTATATGGACTTTACAGATTGTGTAGTCAGATGAAAATTAGTCCTTGAAAGTCGAGGTCGATTCAGAAAGGGGATCCAAACTGTTAAACTCCTTATTTTGCCCGACTCTCACAATGTGCACAAATCTCTTGAGATCCTACTTTTGAAGAGATGGCAATCCTTATTGATATGGAAATCTAAACAAACGTCATCTTCTTAATTTAGCTTCTAAATAGTGATGAGAATACTAAAAACCTGATTTGCACTACTAGTTAGAAACCATGTACGTCACTAAGATTCTTAGCTGGTTTGAGCCTTTCCCTCTCCAAGGACGCTTGAAATCCCTGGAAAATGAGATTTTATTAATCACTTGGCTATTCAAATCCTGGATCACTACAATTATACACGCTTGACTTTTCATATCAAATGGTGTTGCAATTCTTCGAAAAGAGAACAGTTTCATTTGGCGTAGCTTGCTTTCTAGCATACAGCGTGTGTGTGTGTTGTGAATGAGTGTAATACACTATGCTTGTGTCCGCGTTTGCGGGGGGGGGGGGGGTTGGACTTCGTGCAGCTTCTTCCGAAAAATATTGGGAAATAAAAGGAGAAAAGGAAAAAAAAAGAGAAGAAGAGAAAAAGGAAACAAAAGTAACGGGGGAGAAAGAGAGGAGAGAGAGGGGGTAAGAGCCTGAGAGAGGAGTGGTTGGAGTAGGAGAGAGAGGGGGTGTTGGGTGGAGTCGCCTCGTCGAGGGAGCAAGAAAGATACGCATAGATAATTATGTTGCTGTGTCGGATCAGCTATGTCGGTATTCTTGCTCGATAATCGTGTACTATATCAATGCAGAAGTCGGTGAGATGTATTATGTCGGTCGGCCGGCAAATTTGTGTTTTCCCTACAAACTGTGACTTTTTATCAGACAAAGTAAAACTTTTTGAAATTTAGACAATAATTAAAATTCGAAAAAGGTACCACAAATCGTCTTTTTTCTCTTATAATTTAATGAAACGTCAAAGCTTTCGCACTTCACGCGGGAGGGACGAAAATGAATTCAAACAAGGATTACGAGTAATAATTCAATAAAACGTCAAAGCTTTTGCGCTTCGCGCGGGAGGGGCAAAAATGAATTCAAACAAGGATTAAGAGTAATATTATATAATGAAACATCAATGCTTCCGCGGTTCGCGCGGGAGAGTGGGGGGCGGGGGGGGGGGGAACTGAATTCAGACAATTAAGGATTAAGAGTAGAGCGAACGGTAAAACGAATCGTCTTCTTTCTCTAATGATATAATAAAACGTCATGAGCTTCCGTGCTTCGTGTGGGAGGGGGGGGGGGAGACTGAGTACAGACAAAGATTACTGAGAGTCAAGTACTGTACAACTAATTGTCTTCTTTCCCTAATATATTAATGAATTAATTAATGAGCTTCCGCGCCTCCTGCACCCGATCCGTAAAGATAGAAGGGTTCCCAAGACAACATATTGTTGTATAACATTGGAGAGAGTGTGAGTTTAATGTAGTTAAAGCTTCTAACAACCACTCCCGTGGACTTTTTAAATAATTATTTAAAGTTGAAAACATTTCTACGAACTTGAGGACAATGTAGGAACGGTTTGATAACCATGTGTACACTGGGAAATGAGAATTATTGACTGAAAACTGATTTTTCTGATCTCAAATCTGCATTGGCTTCTTTGGATCATGATGTTGCTTGTCCCATGTGCATAACTCTGTGTAAGTACAGTACATGAGTGATTTGCTGAAATTTTGAACTCAAGTAGCCTACAGCCATAGTGACCAAAGAATTTCAATTGATTACATCGATCCTGTTGAGACAGTGACAATAGTCTATTCTGACATCATCTATTGAGCCCTGAACTTAAACCAGAAAGCCTTTGACACCAACAGCTCACTAAACCTCACTTTCCTTTCATCCGTGAAACCAGCCTTGTTTAAACTTTTAAAGCTTATATGGTAGCTTCTATTCACCGATAAACCTGCCTGCCCCACAATGCCAGCAAACAAAACCAGAAAAAACACTGCTGCTGCTACTACTGAACCTCAGACTGAATCATATGACAAACATGATCAGATAGCTGAAGAGGTACAAGACTATTTTAAAAGTAAACAATTTAACAAGATGCTACAGACAGCACTTACGAAATCGACAAAATGTGAAATGCAGGACCTGCGTGAGCAGTTGGAGAGAGCGGAAGGCAAAATCCTTGAGCTCGAGCATCAACTACGCTCCAAATCAGACACCATCATCATTCTTCAAGAACGGCAAGAAAGCAACCTGGCCAGTATCGACAAGCTGAAGCAGGAGTCCAACGAAGCCGAACAGTACTCCCGACGTACCTGTGTTCGTGTCTACGGCATACCTGAGAACCCAGGAGAGGACACCGACAAGCTGGTTCTTGATCTGGCTCGCGAGAAGATGGACCTCAACTTGGAGCAACATGAGATTGACAGATCTCATCGTGTAGGCGCGCCTGCAGCTGCAGGGGCACATAGCACAACTGGGAGGAGCACTGCAAAACCGAGGCCCATCATAGTGAAGTGCACCTCGTACCGCACTAGAGAGAGGTTCCTGAAGAACCGCAGAAAGCTGAAAGGGACCCACATAGGCATAGAAGAAGATCTGACCGTAAGAAATAGGACCATCCTGTACAAAGCGAAGGAAGAAGTAAAGAAAAATGACAAGATAGATGCAGCTTGGTCGACAGACGGCAGGATCATCCTGTTACTGAAAGCAACGAACGGTAGATCAGTCAGGAAAAGAATTTGGTCGGTGAGTGATCTCTCAAAAATATGAACTTCAAATGACATTTTACTACTTTACAGAGACAATAATCATTTCCCACGTGTATACAGCCATCGTGAACTATTTTTTGTATTCTTAGTATTTTGATGATAGTATTATTCGATATTGTATTGTATTTTTCTTGTTTCTTGTTCTTTGATGTCTTCTGAATGTACATGTAGTTGTATTTTGTGTAACAGGCAACATAATTTATCATGCAGAAATTGTTTTTTATGTAAATTAGATAATAATTCTGATTCAAGACTTGATAATGATACTGGTGACCTTATTGAAAATCAATATTATACTCCTTTAGAATTTTGTAATATTTTAAAAAGTTATGAACAAAGTACACTCTCTCTTGCCCAATTTAATTGTCGCAGCTTGAAACAAAATTTTGATACATTTTTAAACTGTCTTGATGTTTTTTATAAACCTTTATCATTGATTGGAGTTTGTGAAACATGGTTGAAACAAGGTGAAGAACAAGAAATATATATTCCTAATTATAAGTTTGTTGGAAATTGTCGACCGAATAAAAGAGGGGGTGGTGTAGGTTTATATGTTAGTGATAGCTTAAGATTTATTAGAAGATTGGACTTAGATATATTTAGTGAGGATATTGAAAGTGTATTTATTGAGGTACGTAATAAAGTGAAAAATATTATTGTTGCTGTAGTATACCGGCCTCCAAGCCATTACCCATCTAACTTTATGTCACAATTACAAGAAACTTTGATTAAAATAGTGCAGGAAAAAAAAGAATGTATAGTTATGGGCGATGTTAATGTTGATTTCATGAAAAGAGATGAAAATACGAAAGTAATGGATTTTTTTGATAGTTTTGTTGCTTTGTCTTTTTTACCATATATTTATAAACCAACAAGAATTACAAATGATACTGCATCAACTTTAGATCATATTTTTTATAATAATCCCGGAAAAGTTTTAAAATCTGGTATAGTGATAACAGATATCAGTGATCATTTAACACCGTTTATTATTTTGAAGTCAAACAATTTTTATTCTGAACCTGATATTGAAGTGCGAAAAATTGATTTTAGTGAAGAAAATATGAAGCATTTTTGTAGTGAGTTGAACAAAGTTAAATGGGAACGACTTAATTATATTTGTGATGCAAATGATAGATACAATTTTTTCTCTAAATTATATAAGGGTATTTACGATGAATGTTTCCCTGTTAAATTAGTTAGAACTAAAAAGAAAGTTGATAAGCCTTGGGTAACAAAAAAGGTAATCAAGCTGAGTAAACGTAAGCATATATTATATCGTAAATACCTAAGAAACTCAACCACTTTACGTGAAATGGCATATAAAGAATGCAGGAATGTCTTAAATAATTTAATACGGGAAAATAAACGTGCATACTATGACTCTAAGTTTGATAATGTTCGTAATAATGTGAAAGCAACATGGAAACTTATTAATGCAATTTTAAACAAGAAAACATTAAAGCATGGGATCAATGATATTGAAGTTGATGGTGAAAAGATTACTGATAAACAAAGAATTGTAAATATATTTAATTCTTATTTTTGTACAATCGGGCAAAAACTACAGCAAAGTATTGATAACTTGATTACTTGCAATATTGAATCAACAAAATACGACGAGTACTTGAAGGGTAACTTTTTGAATTCATTGTTTTTACAGCCTGTTACTAACGCAGATATTATTAATGTGGTTTTGAATTTTGATGAAAATAAAAGTCCAGGATACGATGAAATTCACCCTAAGGTATTGAAAAACTCGATTTATATGATTGTTACACCCTTGTGCAATATTCTAAACTTGTCCTTTGAACAAGGTATTTTCCCCGATGCTCTAAAAATTGCAAAGGTGATTCCTGTTTTTAAAAAAGGCAATAAGTCATTTTTAAATAATTATAGGCCGATATCCGTGTTATCTGTTTTTAGCAAAATATTTGAAAAGATTTTATGTGATCAATTGACTCGTTTTATTAGTAAAAATAATATTCTGTATGAAAATCAATTTGCTTTTAGAAAAGGATACAGTACTTGCCATGCTCTTCTTGATTTTATTGATAAAGTTGCAAATGCTTTTGAACTTAATGAAATTTTAATTGGTGTATTTCTAGACTTATCCAAAGCTTTTGATTGTATTGATCATAATATTTTAATAAATAAGTTATGTTTTTATGGTATAAGAGGAATTCCTCTTCTTTTAATTAATAGTGACTTATCAAACCGAAAGCAATATGTTAGCTTGGGTAATTGTTACTCTGATCACATAGGCCAAGAGCATTAGGTCAAAATAGGCTTAAACCTGGACATTTTTGGTAACAAGCTGATTTTTTCAGGAAAGCTCCAGGAATATGTCTAGAATAACATACTAAAAGTCCTCGTGTATCCTCCTTGAGCGTTTTCCGCAATCCAAGATGGCGTCCAAAATGGCCGCCATTTCCTGAATTTTCTTATAGCTTTGCAACTAGATAACCCAAATACAAAATTTAAATGTCTAAATATATGTTTTTTAGCTTAAGGAACTCAATAAAGTACTTATTGATAAATTTAGAAGAACAAAATAGCTGTAAAACCACTTGGGCCCTTCCCGAAATCCAAAATGGCGCCCTAAATTGTTGCCATTTCCTCATTTTTCCTGTAACTTTGCAACTAGATAACCCTAATACAAAATTTAAATGTCTAAACATATGTTTTTCAGCATAAGGAACTCAACAAAATACTTATCAATACATTTTGAAACACATAAGTAGCAGTAAAACCACTTAAGCCCTTCCCGAAATCCAAAATGGCCACCATTTCCGATCGTATCTCATTGTATTATCAAAGATACGTTATGAATATAATCAAATGTCTTGACCAGAATAGCACCTTTGAAATACATATCAGTACAAACAAACTTTTCATTACAAAAATACTTCTTATGCATAAAGTACACACACCCACACCCACACCCACGCACGCACACACACACACACATACACAATCACCAAAGAAAAGTGAAGGGGAAATATAGGAGTTTGTCCTAAATCACTTATATTATTGCATTATATGAGGGAAACATTTTTACCCTCAGTTGTATTGCTAAACAGAGAGGGAGACATTTTGTACCACAGGGTCTATAATTGTCTTCACATCAAGCACATGAGATGAAACTTTAGTGCTAACCAACTTTTTTACCAACAAGATGCAGTTCATATCTACTATGAGGTGAGTTTCATTTCAAACTATTAATTATTACTTAGAAAGTTCAAGTATAATTTTGGTATTCATATCTGTTTAGAATTATACAGAGTTACATGTGCTACAAATACACAGCACATGGCAGTAAAATGTATAGCACATGGCAATGAATTGACATGTAGTATCCTATTGTTTCACCTAAAACATTGTGATGATCAAATTCATTTATTCATTTCATTCAGATTACATAAATGATATTGCACTGACTAACCTGAGTGCACTGGCACTGGAACTTACAATATAGTCTACATCTAGAGTATAGATAGATATTAGTTCTACATCTAAGTTAGATCTAACTAGCTCTAGGCCTAAGTTAGATCTAACTAGATCTAGGCCTAAGTTAGGTCTAACTAGATCTAGCTCTATAATGTTAAGATCTAGATGAGCGGTTATAAGTAAATTGACACATCAGTATAAGATGGATGATCCTGTTAATAAAGGTAGTACTAGTCTAATCCGTACCAGACACTCTGACAATCACATTCTTATCTCACCATGTGTCATGCACGCCCCAGCCTACCTTGCTAACCCTATATTCCCAAGCAGATGTGTGATAAATACTTTTTCCTAAACAAAACAAAAAACAATGCATATTTTTTGTCATTACAGATGATGGATGTGCATTGCATTATCTGTAAAGAAACATCACCTGATACAGTTGCAGTTGGGGAGAAGGGACGGAGGACACTTGTGGTGTCAAGTTTAGAACGCGGTGATGGCTTCCATGAGTCATTTGAGAAGACAACACCACTACGAATCCATGCTGTTTGTCGCAAGAATTACACAAGGAACTGTTCCATAGTGTCTGCAAAGAGAAAATCTTCATGTCTTCAAGAAGTAGAAGATGTGACTCAACTTCGCTCAAGTGCTTCAAAGACATTTAACATAAAAAATGATTGTATGTTCTGTTTGGAGTCCATCACTCAGGACACTAAAAACCCTTCCCGCAGAAAAGGTTCAATAAGCAGTGTTGAGACCTTAGAGTTCCAGGTAACAGTATTGGATCGTTCAAGAGAGCGAGATGACAAGTGGGGTAACGATGTCTCTGATCGTGTGCAACAAGCATATGATCTGGTTGCAGCTGAAGCCAAGTATCATCGAGCATGTGCCCAATCCTTCTTTAAGAACAAGTATGAGGGAATTTCAACTGACAATATTCGACAGGAAGCATTTCAGCATCTCTGTAAGTTTCTTGATGACAGTGATGAATGCCAATACTCAGTTCAAGAGCTTTCAGATTACATGGCCACATTTCTGGAAGGGAGCGAGGGTTTCTCACTGAAGCATCTCAAGCGCAAGCTCAAGGATCATTATGGTGATGATCTAGTTATAACCAGCATCAAAGGAAAGTCCAGTATCGTGAGTTTCCGTGACTCGGCAAACAAAATACTTCATGAAAAGTGGAACAGTGATAGAGTGTCAGATGCTGAGAGCCAAAGCGATCGCATAATAGATATGGCTGCTTCCATCATCCTCAACGATATCAGACTGACAGTGTACAACCGTGAAGAGTACTCAACATTAGATGGAACTGAAAATGGAGACACATTAGTACCAAGGTCGCTAAAGCGTTTCATACATAATGTAGTGGACAGCAAAGGCAAAGGTCACACGGTTTCAAACAGGAAATGCACTTCAATAGCACATGCCATCATCTCTGCCAGTAGGCCCAGGTCATTTGTTTCACCAATATTGTTGGGAATAGCTGTGTATATACACCGGAAGTATGGCTCACGTGAACTGATAGACATCTTGAGCAGCATGAGCTTTGCTGATGATTATAAAGAAGTACAGCGGTTTGAACAAGCCCTCATGTCAAATGATGAACCATCCTATCACCTGGGCGGTTTTACCCAATTCGTGTTTGACAATGCCGACTTCAATGTAGCGACAGTGACTGGTCACAACACTTTCCACAACATGGGAGGAATCGCTTGTGTTACTCCGCCTGGGATTGTGGATACTTCACCCATCAAACGTTCAGTGAAATTGCAATTGGCTGACAAAGTTGGAGCATTTGGACATATTCCTATAAAGACATACAGCAAACCTGCTGTTCCTGGCTTACGGTCTGTTGTAATAGGTCCCCTCGAGAAACCTGACCAGGAGCTCCCGTCTCTCCGATCCGCAGCTGCCCTAGACTCCCTCTGGGTCGCTGGCTATGTTCTAGAACTAGACTTGTGTCCTTCATGGAGTGGTTTCATGAAAGTGGCAATGCAGAGTGACCAGTACGAAAGGACGAGAATTGAAACTCTGCCCTTCATCAATTTGGACCCCTCCAATCCGAGTACCATCTACACTGCACTATGCTTTGCACAGTCACAATGTGAAAAGCATAACTTGAGAATATGTGCAGTAACATTTGACCAGCCCTTGTACATCAAGGCAGCAGAGATTGTAGCTTCTTCTCAAGACCTAGACAAAGTATTCGTCCGTCTTGGTGGATTTCACCTCCTCATGTCATATCTTGGCAGCATAGGCCACATCATGGACGGAAGTGGGCTTGCAGAGCTATGGGAGACAGTGTACGCCAAAGGGTCTGTCATACATATGCAATCAGGTCATGCATTTTCCCGTTCTCTCCGTGCACACATTCTTACTGCAGCTTCCCTCATTGGCGTGTTGATGGGTAAACCTGGCATCTTAGACAGCATAGATAAGGACCACTTAGCGAATCTTTATGGTGCACTTCTAAACCAGGACAAGAAGGCAACTGATGTAGCTGAGGAGGAGTGTGTCAAACAGTTAAGTCAGATCATTTCACAACTCCTTGATCAGACAGCAGGACAAAGTAGGACAGGGAAGCTTTGGGTGCAGTATATCCGACAAGTGTCTCTTCTGCAATGTTTCATTCGAGCTGAAAGGACAGGGGACTGGATGCTCCATCTCAGCTGTGTGAGGGAAATGATACCACATTTCCATGCTGCAGGACATCTTCACTATGCCAAATCTGCCAGGTTGTATTTACAACAGATGGAAGCCCTAGAGCAAATCATGCCAGGAAATGAATATACACAATTCGCAGAAAAGGGATACTTCACCATCCGCCGTGTGGATTCATTCTGGGGTGGGAACTTCTCTGATCAGACCATTGAGCAGTTCCTGATGCGGCAGCTGAAAACATCTGGAGGAATGACTCACGGACGTGGAATCACAGACAGTACATTGGCAAAGTGGGTTCATGCACTTCCTCGCTGTATTCCTATCTGTGATGAACTGGAACAGTTCACCGGAGTGCACACTGGTACGTCAGAGCAACATAAAGACATACGGCAAAGTACCAGGTCAAGAGATAACAAAGATAGATGCATCTTTGTTAGATGGTTGCAGGCACATCCACCATTTACTGGATATGAAACTGATTGCCTGGTCTCCTTGTCAACTGGCATCGTCGCTGACTCATCTGTCAATTGTGATAAAGCAGTAGATATCGGCCTAGCAGCGGCATCCGCAATGAATGATATGAAGTTCACAGATATCAAGCTACATCGTAATGACAAGGTGAAGACCATTGGTGCCAAGAGTAAGACGGTGAAAATCAGGGGACAAAGCACAGAGGTCAACCCAACACTACTGTTCAACAGAATCACATGTGTCCTGAAAGACAGCACTGAGATGGAATCGTTCTTCACTTATGAGCTTGCTCCCCAGCCTCCTTCCCTTTTCAAAGGTGGGGTGATGCGGAAGCCAACAAAGAGTTCGCTGGGTCTCCTGCTGAAGTCGTTCACTAAGCAATCCAACCTGCCAGAAAATGGTCTCTTTGTTTTAGATGGTGGTCACCTACTGCAATCAGTTGTTTGGCCACAACCGTCAACCTATGCTGATGTTGTTAAGTCGTACATTTCATACATTCTTAAGCATTATGGAGCTCATTCGACGGTGGTGTTTGATGGATATGGAAGTGCAACTTCGACAAAGGTAGCTGAGCAGAGACGAAGATCCCAGAAATGTACCTCTAGTGACATCATATTTGATGATAATATGCCAACAACCACAACCCAAGCCGCTTTCCTAGCCAACAGCAACAATAAGATGAGACTTATACAAACTCTACGTGACAACATGCTCATGGCTGGTATACGTGTCAAGCAGGCAGAAGCGGATGCCGACACCCTGATTGTCTCCACGGCACTAGCAGTAGCAGAGTCAGAACAGGTGCCAGTTGTTGTCGTAGGTACGGATACAGACCTACTGGTCATGCTAGTTGCTAGGGCAACCACATCCACAGATATGCACATGCTATGCCGCAGTAATCCTGTCACGGTCTTCAACATTCATGAAATTCAGCATGTCATAGGGGACACTAGAATTCACCTGATGTTTCTTCATGCTGTGACAGGATGTGATACGGTTTCTGCAATCTACCGTCAAGGCAAGCGTAAAGCTTTCAATATGGTCCACAAGAAACGGGACTATGACTTGCTTGATACCTTCACAGACAGTGGAAGCACCCATGACGAGGTAAAAAGAGCTGGGGAAGCCTTCATTCTTAAGCTTTATGGGGCCAGCAGATTTGAATCTCTTGATGACTACCGTCACATTGCATACAAGCGGGCAATCGGCCGCAGTTCTCTGAGTTCATCCTTTCAGCTGGAAAGTCTACCTCCAACTAGTGCTGCAGCAAAGCAGCATTCATACCGCACCTATCTTACAGTCCAGGAATGGATGGGTAACTCATTACCTCCAACAGAATGGGGCTGGCGATTTCAGGATGGAACTCTTACACCTGTAGAGACAGACATTGCTGTGGCACCCGACACTTTGCTGAACATGGTAGCATGTGGGTGCAAACCAGAGGGTTGCAGAAGCATGACATGTAGCTGCAAGAAACTTGGACTCTTCTGTACCTCAATGTGCAGTAAATGCAGTGGCCTCAATTGCAACAATACAGCACCAATAGATCCCAACGATGATGATATTGTGGCCCTTGCCCTAACTTCAGCGGACATTAACACTGGAGATTCAGCATCTGACGATGAGGATGATGACTAATGCAACTGAGAAGTATACTTTGTGCACGCTTAAGGTAAAGAGATTGTTGATCTATCAATATTTGAGCTGCTCATGGACAATGGATATATTAGGCCTAAATATTTCATTTCTGAACCTCAAATATGTATATAGAAAACTTATATTTCACAATCGTCTGGATGCAGAATAGTATCGACATCACCTTGCATATTTAAAGAGCCTGTGAAAGATGTCAATACATAACTTCATGAATCTAAATTTCTAAAGAATCAACACAGGATGTTCCGACAACGGTTTTGACCTTAAAGTCCATTCAATGTTGTCAAGAATGAAAATATGAAGAAATAAGCAAACTGGCGGTCATTTTGGATATCATTTATTAAATTCAACTGGAAATTTCGAATATTTACATCTCTATCTTTATTTTTTGAGCTTTGTTGTTTCTTTATAACAGGCATAAATATTTGCTTTACATTACTAATTTGAATTGTGATGAACGTACAAAATGGCGGGCATTTTGGGCGCCATTTTGGATTTTGGGATGACCTCAAGTGGTTTTAATGGTACTTGTGTGTTTCAAAATTTCTAAATAAGTATTTTATTGGGTTACTTATGTATCAAAACATATATTTAGACACTTAAAGTGTGTATTGGGGTTACCTAGTTTCAAATTTATGAGAAAAACAGCAAATGGCGGCCATTTTGGACGCCATCTTGGATTGCGGAAAACGCTCAAGGAGGATATACGAGGACTTTTAGTATGTTATTCTAGACATATTCCTGGAGCTATCCTGAAAAAATCAGCTTGTTACCAAAAATGTCCATGTTAAAACTAATGCTCTTGGCCTAACAGCACTATTTTAACTGGTGTGCCGCAAGGTTCTAATCTTGGCCCGCTCTTGTTTTTACTGTATATCAATGACTTGCCATCTGTAAGCAATATTTTATCTTCTATTTTATTTGCTGATGACACCACTCTGTTTTTATCTGGTAAGGATCCTGTAGAAATGAATATTCTATTGAATTCTGAAATTGTTAAAATACACAAGTGGTTCCTTGCCAATAAATTGTTGATTAATTTTGAAAAAACAAACTATGTAATTTTTAAAACAAGAAATAAATATGTAAATGAAGCTGCTATCAAGATTTGTATAAATAGTAAAGAAATTAAGCAAGTACACCAAGTTACTTTCTTAGGCGTCATTATTGATGAAAACTTAACGTGGAAGGACCACATTTATTATATTTCTAACAAGCTGTCAAAGGTCATTGGTGTTTTAAATAGACTCAAAGATATTTTACCATTACGCATACTTGTACAATTGTATAACTCTATGATTTTGCCTTATTTTAATTATTGTATTATTGTATGGGGCAATTGCGCTTCGTATCTGCTTCAAAAGCTATTTTTATTACAAAAAAGAGCCGTCAGGGTAATAACAAACTCATATTATAGAGCACATACAGGTACATTGTTTTTTAAGTTGAAGTTTTTAAAACTTTATGATCTATATGATATAAGTATTGGTGCTTTTATGTTCTCTTACATGTACAATATATCTACTTTACCTGATTGTTTTAATAATTATTTTATTTTTAATAGAGATATAAATCAATATAGTACTAGAAATTCACACAAACTTTATGTTCCTTCATTTCGCTATAATTTGTCAAGAACAGTAATAAAATATAAAGGATCCATTATTTGGAATAACTTACCAGATTCTCTCAAAGCATGCCCAACATTGTCTAGTTTTAAGCGTAATTTTAAACACAAACAAATATCAAGTTACAATATACTTTTTTAGCTTTTATTAATTCTGCCTGTCCTTGTATGTGTGTATATATGTCTTAGTTAATGTAATGTCTATATTGTCAATATTTTGCATTTAATTACTTTGAAGATTTTACTTTTGGGGTTGTAGAAAAAGGGGACCAGCCTCGATAGGCCAATGGCCTTTTCTGGTCCCTCACATCCCTACTTCACCCATTAATCATTTTTAGTGTTACTGTTGTTGTTGTATTTGTTCTTATTATATTCTATATATATTGCATTTTGTATAATTGTATTTTGAATGTTATAATGCTGTAAGTTTTTATTGGATGTGAAATAAACTGAACTTGAACTTGAACAATTTCTTGCTGTCTGCTGCCTCGAGATAACGGTAACAATGTATAGCAAGAGTCCCTATTTAGTGAAGGATTTATCCCTTTTTATGCATTCTTGACCATTCTTGACCTGAAGTGCGTTTCATTTTCAATGATTCGGGCATCATCCCATGAAATGTTATGTCCAGTATTGAGGGCATGTGCTGCTATCAGGGCTCAAATTAATTTTTTGTCCACGGGGGCTCTTCCAAAATAAAAAAAGCCCTCGTAAGCCTTTCGCACAGGGGCTCTTTTAGTACTGACGGGGGCTCTTTTTTAATACAAATTTCTATTGAATTGGTGGTACCCATGAAACTCCTAAATTATTTGTTATTTCATCATTATCATTAATAGTCGGCATTATTTACCTCTTACAATTTTACAAGTTATAACATGCAGCTAATTGTCAGATGTCCTCCCTCTGTACAAAATGTTTGGTCAAAGCCCGTATACATTCGCCACCCTGCCAACATGTTTCCTTTTACTAATTTTAGCTTTCGGTTGATTTACTGGTCGAGGTTCATTATTTGCTGGTCTTTAGGAATCACCAGGTTTCAGAGGATTCACGATTTTCACGACGAAAAACTTCTCCACGCTTCGGTCCGTGCGCTCGCCTCTAGCTCCAGTAGATATATATGGAGCGGCAGGGTGTACACTACCGGCGCAGTCGCTGCTGACGGCCAGAGAGCACTGCGAGCTTCCGTGGTTTGTATCTGTAATACCCATAGAGATGTGGAGATGGGAGATATAGCGCAATCTTGCGGCGAAAAAGCGTCTATTTCTTCTGAGCACTCTGACGGAGGCGATTGTGTAGCTCACGGGGGCGAATCGCCCACCGCCCACGTGTATTTTGAGTGCTGTCTGCTATACTTGCTGCCTAATCTGCGGGCTTAAAAAGAGCACACAAAAGGTGGGGCAGTGCAATTTAAATATCAAGGGATGGATTAGAGTTTATTTCTATAATGAAATGAAAGGGCTATTTGGCTTTCAAGAGCGATAAAACTCTAATTCATCCCTCGAAATTTAAATTGCACTGCCCCCATTGTGTGCTCTCTTCAAAGAGCACAAAAAGCCCTCAGGTTTAACATTCCGTCTCATAAAATTGCCTTTCATTTCACTTTAGAAATAACCTCTTTCTCTCTTCGTAGTCCCTAAACAAAGAAATAAACAACTTGCCCAATTGGTTCTCAACCCTTATGTTCCAAGAACTGGACGTCTTAATCTTTATTACCCATATAAATAACGTGTATAATCACTCTGAAATTATGCAATTACAAAATGGATTATGGAACGTGTAGACATAAAGGTCGAATCTCTACTTTATTTTTCCTATTCTTCTTTTACATTTCGAAGCATTGCTTGGGATCTTAATCCTGTTTTTTCTCTACATAAATCAATGCCCCCATTTAAGCGTACTTCTTTATGTAGATGTGTCGTAGCCGGGTGGCTTGCCACTTGAAATGCAAAAGGTCGTGGGTTCGATCCCTGATAAGGCAATAATATCCTTTGGCAGGGAATACGTCTACATATTTCACTCCATACCCAAGAGAGAAACGGGTATCTAGGTAGGGGCGTCGCTAAAGGGGGGGGGGGAGGGGGTGCGCCACCCCTACCTGTCGGGATTCTGTCGGTAAAATTGCGCTGCCGTCGGGAAAAATAAGAAAAAAAGGGGGGAAGAAAGGGACAGGGAAAGAAAAGAAAAAAAGGAAAGGAAAGGAAAAGAAAGGAAAGAAAGGAAAGAAAGGAAAGAGAAAGGAGAGAAAGAGAAACAAGAAAAAGAGGAAGGAAAGGAAAGGAAGGAAATGAAAAGAGAGAAAGGAAATAAAAGGAGAAAAGGAAAAAAAAAGAGAAGAAGAGAAAAAGGAAACAAAAGTAACGGGGGAGAAAGAGAGGAGAGAGAGGGGGTAAGAGCCTGAGAGAGGAGTGGTTGGAGTAGGAGAGAGAGGGGGTGTTGGGTGGAGTCGCCTCGTCGAGGGAGCAAGAAAGATACGCATAGATAATTATGTTGCTGTGTCGGATCAGCTATGTCGGTATTCTTGCTCGATAATCGTGTACTATATCAATGCAGAAGTCGGTGAGACGTATTATGTCGGTCGGCCGGCAAATTTGTGTTTTCCCTACAAACTGTGACTTTTTATCAGACAAAGTAAAACTTTTTGAAATTTAGACAATAATTAAAATTCGAAAAAGGTACCACAAATCGTCTTTTTTCTCTTATAATTTAATGAAACGTCAAAGCTTTCGCACTTCGCGCGGGAGGGGCGGAAATGAATTCAAACAAGGATTAAGAGTAATATTATATAATGAAACATCAATGCTTCCGCGCTTTGCGCGGGAGAGTGGGGGTCGGGGGGGGGGGAATGAATTCAGACAAGGATTAAGAGTAGAGCGAACGGTACAACGAATCGTCTTCTTTCTCTAATGATATAATAAAACGTTATAAGCTTCCGCGCTTCGCGCGGGTGGGGCGAAAATGAATTCAGACAAGGATTAAGAATAATTATTTAATGAAACATCAAAGCTTCCGCGCTTCGAGCGGGAGGCTGGGGGGGGGGGGGGGGGGACTGAATTCAGACAAGGATTAAGAGTAGAGCGAACGGTAAAACGAATCGTCTTCTTTCTCTAATGATATAATAAAACGTCATGAGCTTCCGTGCTTCGTGTGGGAGGGGGGGGGGGAGACTGAGTACAGACAAAGATTACTGAGAGTCAAGTACTGTACAACTAATTGTCTTCTTTCCCTAATATATTAATGAATTAATTAATGAGCTTCCGCGCCTCCTGCACCCGATCCGTAAAGATAGAAGGGTTGCCAAGACAACATATTGTTGTATAACATTGGAGAGAGTGTGAGTTTAATGTAGTTAAAGCTTCTAACAACCACTCCCGTGGACTTTTTAAATAATTATTTACACAATTTCTTGCTGTCTGCTGCCTCGAGATAACGGTAACAATGTAAAGCAAGAGTCCCTATTTAGTGAAGGATTTATCCTTTTTTATGCATTCTTGACCATTCTTGACCAGAAGTGCGTTTCATTTTCAATGATTCGGGCATCATCCCATGAAATGTTATGTCCAGTATTGAGGGCATGTTCTGCTATCAGGGCTCAAATTAATATTTTGTCCACGGGGGCTCTTCCAAAATAAAAAAAGCCCTCGTGAGCCGTTCGCACAGGGGCTCTTTTAGTACTGACGGGGGCTCTTTTTTAATACAAATTTCTATTGAATTGGTGGTACCCATGAAACTCCTAAATTATTTGTTATTTCATCATTATCATTAATAGTCGGCATTATTTACCTCTTACAATTTTACAAGTTATAACATGCAGCTAATTGTCAGATGTCCTCCCTCTGTACAAAATGATTGGTCAAAGCCCGTATACATTCGCCTCCATGCCAACAGGTTTCCTTTTACTAATTTTAGCTTTCGGTTGATTTACTGGTCGAGGTTCATTATTTGCTGGTCTTTAGGAATCACCAGGTTTCAGAGGATTCACGATTTTCACGACGAAAAACTTCTCCACGCTTCGGTCCGTGCGCTCGCCTCTAGCTCCAGTAGATATATATATGGAGCGGCAGGGTGTACACTACCGGCGCAGTCGCTGCTGACGGCCAGAGAGCACTGCGAGCTTCCGTGGTTTGTATCTGTAATACCCATAGAGATGTGGAGATGGGAGATATAGCGCAATCTTGCGACGAAAAAGCGTCTATTTCTTCTGAGCACTCTGACGGAGGCGATTGTGTAGCTCACGGGGGCGAATCGCCCACCGCCCACGTGTATTTTGAGCGCTGTCTGCTATGCTTGCTGCCTAATCTGCGGGCTTAAAGGTAGGCGTTACTACTGCAGCTAGAAGGGATTAGACCACACAGCGAGCTATCGAGGTCACTGTGACAGGTGGCTATCTCATTAACTCAGCTCTCATTTAACATAAGAAAAAAAGGATCATGGGGGACCAACAGGCACCGATTTGGGAAGTTTTCTATATAGAGGGAGCAAGTAGCTACAAGTAGGACAGTGTGCCTTTAAAAAGAGCACACAAAAGGTGGGGCAGTGCAATTTAAATATCAAGGGATGGATTAGAGTTTATTTCTATAATGAAATGAAAGGGCTATTTGGCTTTCAAGAGCGATAAAACTCTAATTCATCCCTCGAAATTTAAATTGCACTGCCCCCATTGTGTGCTCTCTTCAAAGAGCACAAAAAGCCCTCGGGTTTAACATTCCGTCTCATAAAATTGCCTTTCATTTCACTTTAGAAATAACCTCTTTCTCTCTTCAAGACAATTTTCTCTCTTGGAAGTCAAATAAACTCGAGAGCATCCAGATCCCTCAAGCTCTGCCATGTTGTACAAATCCATTAGAAAGCAAAATAAGCCCACTCAATAATCAATATATATATATTCAAACGTTAAAGCGATTCATCCAACAACAAAAAAATCACGTAAAAGGCATTTTGAGAGTTTTAGGAAAATTCCTTCAATTTTCCAGGAAAATTAGTGTTCTTTTTCAGGAAATACTAATTTAGAGCTTCCCTCAAAACGAAACGGCTTGAAAATGGATTTTAGTTGGAAAACTACGACCATTAGTTGTAGAATCGACTTAAGTGATTTTCCGACCCTTTTACCGGGTGGTCGTACATTTTGTAGTGCACAAAGATTCATTCAGTTTAATTTTGGCTCATATCGAAATGCTTAGGGGCATCTTGAGATGACATTTCGCTGTACACGCGCTATGTGGAATGGATTACATTTTGTATTGCTCTTGAAAGTCAAATAGCCCTTTCATTTCATTTAAGGAATAAACTCTAATCCATCCCTTGATATTTAAATTGCACTGCCCCCCGGCCCCCCACTCAGTGCTATTTAGGGTACGCATATGCATGTTCCCTCTTTTTGAAAACACCCCCTAAGTCCGGTGTGTAAAGTCAATTTTGTGTACTACGAGCCGGACTTTGGTGCGTGAAAATTATCCTTTTGCCGGACATGTTGGTAACACGCATGGTTTCCCTCCGTTCACGGAGTTGGGGGGGGGGGGGCGGGATTTCCCCTATTGTGTGCTCTTTTTAAGCCCTCAGATTAGTCAGCAAGTTTAGCAAAACATGCCCTTAATACTTGACACAACATTCAGTGGGATGATGCCCGAATCATTGAGTCTGAAACGCACTTCTGGTCAAGAAGGGTAGAGAAACCATCTTGATATAAAAGATTAATCCAGACTCAATATCCATGTGCTTTTACATATGCATCAATATGTGTAGTTAACAGAAGACCCTTGCATAAACTTGAATTGTGTGTATGCATCTAATATGAATATCAATGAGCTGTGCCTAAACAACTGCACTGCATTTCTAAGTGGCATGTTAATTTCAGTTGCATGTTAGTTTCAATGAACCTGTTTCTAAACATAACACTGAGGTTTAATACACGAATATAAAGTACAGTAATTACCTGATGTACACTGAAGGTAAGTGGCGTATAAAGCAATTGGTGTAAGCAAGACACGATTTAACGAATGTTGCAGCTTGTCGCATCATCCTACCAATGCCCTTATAACCCTTATAACTTTTTACACGATAACACGATTCAGAGCGACATTCTTCAATCGTTTAAATTTACACGATTACACAGTTACACGTTTGTTGCATCTTGTCGAATAATCCCACCAATGCAATTAACTATTTAAACGATTACACGATTCAGAGCGACATTCTTCAATCGTGTAAATTTACACGATTACACGGTAACACGATACAGGTGAATCGTGTAAACCGTGTAATCCAAAAAAAAAATCGTGTAATCAGGGACGTGATAGAGAAGGACTGGAAACAAGCCGCTCTCCTTTGACCCCATGCTCCAAACCGCCGAAAAGTTATGCGCTAATCTGCAACTGTTGACCAGGTGATGAGACAAAAGAGCGTATGAAATTTCAGGATCTAGAATTCCTACATCAGGAATGGTATCACAGCAACTGTTTGCTGTCCCTTTCAATGATTTCTCATCAATTGTAAATGTGTAATGAGTAAAACAAGCGAACACAAACTTGTGTAATTTCATCCTTTTTCAACTGCAAAAAAAAAACAGAACACACGCGAAAACACGCATTAGCCAACTTATAGTTATCGAAGATCGTATATCATGGATTAAATAACGGGGCATTAAAACACGCACAAATTAGCGCATTATCCTAAAATATTGAGTTTTTGTCAGGATCTAATTTTTATTTTACCAACTCGGGCACACAAAGTATAGGAAGGGCGTAGTACTAAATTGGAAAAAAATGTTTGGTGCACTATTCCCATTACATTCCCCATATAAAGTTTATAATTTACACTGACATTTTGCCGGTAATTTGATATTTTTAATAAATGTGAAACTGGTGCATGGCCTCCGAAATTCCCCGCAGTGGAAGCGCGGTTCGGAGCATGGAACTTCAAAGCCAAGTGGAATGTTACACATCCCATTGTTACGCTTTAGAACTCAGGAATGAGTTTGAAAGAGTTACCACTCCTTTCTTTCACCTCCCTGGTGTAATCGTGTTGCGGAGATTTTCGGCGTGTACTGTATAATAACAGGGTCTAGGGGCGGGTTCCTAGAAACCGTCATAAGTCTAACTTCTTGACTATCCCATTGAAACGCGTGTTATAGAATTCACACGCGTTTCAATGAGATAGTCAAGAAGTTAGACTTATGACGGTTTCTAGGAACGGGCCCCAGGTACCTATTCTTTGAGCCAGTTTTGTAACAGCCACCACGGTCGGTTGGTTAACGAGAAAGGGTGAGGGGTAAATATTTCGATTCCTTTCAAATCTCTGAAGGAGAGACTCTTTTTGGTATCATGTCTCTATAAAAACGCACCTCCTTTAAGAATTATTCACACTTTTCATCGATACATCCTACCCGATGGTCCTGGGTGAATTGTGCTATGATGGAAGGCTATACTATACTCTCGCTTCTTCTCTGCCTCAGTGTGGCAAGCTCTATCTCTAATAATGGTAAGGTATACATTTCTTTCATTTAATTTTCATTCATCCATTTACTGCCAACATTTTAGATACGTTTCATTTCAGCATGACAATAACTATACAATTTGGGGCCAACTGTGAAAGATAGCCAACTTTTGTCCCATTTAAAACCCAATGATCTATTGCATTAAATCAATCATTAAGAATCACTAATAATAACAGAAATAGTATTTTGGGGTTTGCACTATAAACCAAGACAATTTAGAATGAAGTTTGAGATTTTTGAAACTCTGCTTTTACGACTACTAATATTATCGATTATTTAGGAGCGCTAAAAGCAAAAGTACCATAGCTTTTACAAAATCACAGAATTCGAAGAGAAACAAAATGTATACGTAATCAACTAACATACCATTATAATACAGTTCAGTGATTGCACTCTCTTTTTTAAGATATTTGGACTTGAGTAAAATGTTGCGTGTCGTTTTGTTTCCGAAGGTAAATAATAACGCACCCCGGATAGAACCCTGGATAGATATGGGACTTGTACAAATTACCCCAAAATATCCACAGATCTCTTACAACATATTATGGAGACGTCCCACTTTTCATTGCATTTCAGAATAATTACTGCCAAAGTGATGGAAGTGCTTTATGAATATCTTTTCAATGCCCTCTTGAAAATAAGGATTCCACCTGAGTGTGTATCGTAGGATGTACCGCCGATGCATACATAAACGATTACACAACTTTCACGAACTCCTATCCAGTAGTCGTCGCGACTTGTTTTTAAGTTGTGAACAGTTTTGTGGCTTATTCCGAAGATTCGTTTATTCTGGACGTCCGTATTTCTATAGGTTCGTTACCTCGAAAGTTAAACAACTGGAAGGGTCATAAATCCGAAGATGAAATAAGGATTGTAAAGAAGAAAATGAAATAGGCTTTATTATTCCGAATGATCATATTTCCACAAATGTCATAGAACGCTGGGTTTGTTTTACTTTCGTGCAGAATACCAACGTTTAGAATAATGAACATTATTTCCTTTTCGGAATTAAGAGCCTTCTGAACAATGAACCTTCGAAATAACGCAACAAATGTTATAAATGAAGTACTCCCTGAGTCCCTGAGGTATACTTTGCCAATTTGTGTTCAGGATGTATGAACCTTCGGAAAAACGAAAGTAGAATAATTCGGCAAGCACAGACCCTATAATAATAAGCCAGTTCACGGTTGCAGTCTGAGCATGAGCAGATAAAGGTCATGGCAGAACAAATTTTGAAATACACGGAGACGAAATACTGGATAATTATGTGCTCATGAAAGTTAAGTAACCATTACTCATTCATGCACATTCAGTGCACTCCATGGTACAAACTAAGGTGGAAGTATTCTTTGAAAAGGGGAAACAAAAGGCTATTAATATAGCACCTCCATCGCTGTAGGAGTGATTATTTCAAAATGTACAAAGTGGGACCTCTTCATGTTTCGAAGATCTGTGGATATTCGGGGTCATTGCAGTAATGTGCTAACCGTGAACTGGTATTTTTGACACTTTATTACAATTTGTAATGTGTATTGAGCGAAGGCTAGCCCAGTTCCTCCAGGGGAGTGTTTCACAAAGACTAAGATCGACTTTAAGTTTGGACTTAATTATGGCAGGCCGTTCATGCCACGGTTTGCTCTCACCATTATGATCTTTAGATAATATTATTTCCTTCAATAACGAATTATCATTAAAAGAAATTATGTAGATTTGTGACCATGAATTGTACGTCCCTTGATAGACCAATGCCAGTAAATGGTGAGAGTTAAAACAGTGGCATGAACGGCCTGCCATAGTTAATTCCAACTTAAATGTCATCTTTGTCTTCGTGAAACACTCCCCTGGTTGTGTGAGTACGTATTGTCAGGAACAGATACAATGCACGAAGGGCGTATTGCGTATATTAATCACTATAATTTAGTGCTGCATGTATAGGTGGCAAAATTATAAAGCCAGCCTCAAATGGTCGTAACCCTAATGTGATATTTGACATTAATATATCATTTATTGAACATGCATCTAGCATATCAAAGTCTGTGAGATATCAACTGCGGAACCCTGGGTTCATACCACAATCTTTGACTCAACAAGCATGTGAACAATTAATCCATGCATTTATCTCATCTCGCTTAGACTTTTGTTATTATATTTTGTTTGGACTTACCAAACAGCAGCAAGACAGACTGCAATCCCTCCAAAATTCCAGTGTAAGACTCCTTACTTTCACACCAAGAATGTCCTCTATTAGGCCTATATTAAGAGCTTTTGTCAATACCAACCAGGACATCTTCATACCTCTGAACACAACTCTGGTACGCCCACATCTTGAATATTGTACGGTATCATGGAATCCCCGTTTCATGAAAGCTGACCGCAAGATGCAACGGAGAGCAACAATAATTATTCCTGGTATGAGTGTATTATCCTATCCTGAAAGGCTTAACAAACTCGATCTATTCTCACTTCGCTACCGGCGTGAGAGGGCTGATGTGAACCAGGTTTCTAAAATACTTCATGGTATTGACAGACTCAATCCAGAACATTCTTTCTTTTGTATTCATTTTTATTTTTGTAAACTCACTTTTGAACTCTTTGGTTTTCTGTTTATATATTTTATATTTGATTTTTAATTTATGTCAAACTATGTTTATTGTAATTTATATGTATATTTTGTAATTTTGCATGTTTTTATTTGTGAATTGTATCGCAATTCAGCCTTTTGCGGCTGCGAAGATATTTTTTAATAAACCTTGAATTGAATTGAATTGAAGAGACCAGAGTACCAATGCACTCGGGGACATCAGTTTAAAGTGTTAAGTTTAAAGCTTAATGTCAGAGGCTGTTTCTTCAGTAAACGTGTTATCGAGCTATGAAATAAACTGCCAGAATCTCTAGTCACTGCAGGTATCTTTAACACTGGTCTAGATAAACACTGGCTTGCTGAAATGTTTCATGTAACCGGGCATCCACGCATTCTGCACTACGTTTTAAGTCGCAAACTGGCAATTGAAATTATATCTTTGAACACGACCGGGAGATCTATAGGACTACCTCACTCCCGTATATCGATGATGATGACTACGCTCTCTTCCCTGGCTAGTGGCTACCTGTCCAGAAAAGGGTCCACTAAAAATAACGTTACTTGTTTATCGGGCCCTCCATGGCATGTCGCCACACTATATTAAAGACTCACTACACCCCTACAATCTAAATCGATCTGGAAGTGATAATTCGCAGGAATTTCCCCGTACCACTCATTTATGGGGAGACGATGCTTTTTTTTGCATGCAGCCAAATTATCTGATGATGATGATGGTGATGATGAACAGCATTTGAATAGCGCCATATATCTGTTTCAAAAAACATTCAAAGGCGCGGGCTCCTCCAATAAAATTAGCATTTAAATGTCTGAAGGAAGATGTAAAGTTTTGAGTGAAGCTTTGAAGTGGTCCAGGTTGTCAATTTCGCGAATAGATGATGGGAGGGAATTCCACAGGCGAGGAGCAATAGAGGAAAATACCCGGTCTCCATATCCTTTGAGATGAGTAATGGGCATCTGGAGAGTAAGGCCATATGAGCAAAGTCCAGGGCGAAGATGACGCCGTTCAATTAAAGATGACACATATCCTGGGGTCTGACCATGAATTGCCTTAAATGTGAGCAGCAGGACCTCGAATTCAATTTTGCTCTTGACAGGAAGCCAATGTAGCTCAGCCAGGACAGGAGAGATGTGATCATGCTTCCTCAGCCCAGTAAGCAAACGGGCTGCTCCATTATGTACTGCTTGAAATAATTAGAACATATTATCTTCAAAAAGTAAAGCGTGGGACATGCACATTTTGGAACATCCCTCATTTGGATATTCAATTAGTTGTATACTGAAATTCCTAATGTGAATAACCTACCCCCTATGCTATATGTCCCTGCACTTTGTTGATAATATGTATTAAAAACTATTGAAATACATTAAAATGGATGATGTTTTGTTAATGTCCCAAGCGTTACCATTCATCGATTATGCAAATTTAGTCATTGATTACAGGGTTCATGTATTTACACATTTTCAAATTCTCTGACTTTCCCTGAATGTCCAAAGCAGAAAAATGGAAATTTCCATGACTTATTGCTTACATGAGATGCTGATTTATAAAGTTACCAAATGGATCTGACTGCCATGCACTCAGGGCAAGTCCAATCGCGAATTTGCTAACCATGAACAAATATCTTGAATAAATGATTTCCCATGACTTTCTAGAAGAAATTTACACATTCCCTGACTTACCCTAACTTTTTTCTTCTGGAAAAAGTATTTTTAAATTCCCTGTCTTGGCAATAAATTTTCTGACCCTTCTGAATCCTGTGATTACTTCCAACATAGTAAATATTTCTCTTTTCTTGTATTGATTCTTGAAATTTCAATATTTTATCTTTCAAATGCTTCCTAAATCAACTAATTTGCACAAAGTTGATAAATTAGTCATCCATTCATCCTTGAAACAAAAACTTTGAATTAGCCCACAAATCTTTCCTAAACTCTCTGCCCACAGAGTTAATTTAGAGGGGAAACTCATGACAATAGTTCCTTGAATATTTTCTTTAAACTCTGCTTTTCTTAGATCAGTATTGATGCTGGTCATTCTATAAATCTTATAGATTAAGACTATATGTATCAGAAATAATTGAAAGGATTTACTCTTCAGAGAAATATGGAAGAATGCAGAGTAATTAAATTACCAGGGCCTGAATTCATGTTTTTGCTTGAAAACTGACATCCATGGTTAACCAATTGTCGGCGATAATCACAAACAGGCGAGTAGCCAGGGAAGGGGGGGGGGGGGAGGGGAAGGCGATCGCCCCCAACACAAAAACGTAGGCCAAAAAAGAGAGAGAGAGAAGAGAAAAAAGTAAGAGGACGTAGGAAGAAAAAGGAACAAAAAAGAAACATTTTTGAAAAATTCAGTCGATTATTAAGGTCGTGAACGGTAAAACGTATCGTCTTCTATCTCTAATAATTTAATGAAAAGTCAAAGCGTACGCGCTTTGCGCGGGAGGGGGTGGGCTGGATTAACAAGGATTAAGAGTCGAGAACGGTACAACGAATCGCCTTTCTCTAAAATTGTTATGAAAAGTCAAAGCTTCCGCTTTAATAATTTGATAAACCTCAAAGATTAAAAAAAGACAAAAATTCAACCGGTCACCAATGAAAGTATACGCCTTGAAACAGAATAACTAGAAAGAAAGTGTGTGTGTAGCGACATAACGTGGTATAACTTTGAAAATAACTCCCCCCATGCTCAAGCTCGGAATGACGCCCTTGGTTATAGGGTATGATAAAGACTGGTATGATTCAACCTGATTATAGCGATTCAACTTTTGGTGCTGGGGTGTCTCATGCCATTTCTGCGTCCATTTTCACATTCATTTCACGCCCAAATGAAAGAAATTTGCCTTAGTGATTTTTTTCTTGTCTGGCACGGCACATTCCGTTTTTTGTAAAAAAGGTGAGATTTTTTCAAAATACATTTTCTTTCTAAGGCAACGTTTTAAAAAAAAAAGATGCTCACATCAAAAGAGATATTTAGTTAATTTACTTCATTTCAATTATGTATTAATAGTTTTACAAATGAAGGAATTTATTCATGAACTGTAATTTGTATTTATAATGCCATTTTGACTTTATTTTCCTGTTCACCGCCAAATGAAGATAAATATGTCAAAAGGGACATTATTTTCTCATCCCTTTTATCCCATTTATGGTCAATAAACTCAATTTGCACAGATATCAAACGATTGTTCTCCCGATCCTTGTGATGATAAAGGAACTTGTAGTCATGGTCATGTCTTCATAATGTAAAATCATTTCTCCTTCCCATTTATCTTGATCAAGTTCAATATCGATCCAATCATTTTCAATTAGTAAGACGCACGCGCGCCAAAAAAAAAAAAATCCTCTGAATTATCTAAAATTCATTTAGCACACGTTTTAATCCATTTTAAGCATTTCAAACTTTTTGCCAAGTTTTTGAGAAAAAAATGGTAACATTTAAAGAGACATTTTGTTCAGTTATTTCAGTTATATTTTGTATTAATAGTTTTACAAATGAAAGACTTTATTCCTGAACTGTCATTATTTGTATTAAGATTGCCAGTTTTGACTTCGTTTTACCTGTTCACCGACAAAATAATGAATATAAATATGTCAAAAGGGACATTACTTTCTCATCCCTTTTATCCCATTTATTGACTTTGGAACTCAATTTGCACAGATATCAACGATTGTTCTCCCGATCCTTGTGAGAATGGAGGAACTTGTAGTGATGGAGTAAGCACCTTTACTTGTGCCTGCGATCCTGGCTATACTGGGCCTACGTGTGAAACAGGTAAGATATAGAGTCAAAGCAGATTTAATACATACCTACACTTTTTATATAACGCAATTGCTCCTTGCTCATCAAGACAATATAGATAAAGGGCAAACAAGGAAATAGAAAGAAAGAAACATGTTGTCATTGGTGTTGAAATCCTTGGAGAGTTTTCTTGACTGAAAGGCTCACGCCCAGATTGTAACTACACACTTGATTATTGTATGTCCATCTGATAGGAGCATTCGATCATGTTTGCCTATTTGACCACCACTTCCATATAATATATCCACGGATGTTTTAGACATGGATAGGTCTCCTCGAATAGCTTTTGATTCCCCTCATTTCATTGGAAAACATCTACCTATAGAACATAGAATGCTTTGCTTGTTTATTCATGAGCAAAAATCAAGTACTTGTCTTGGAGAGGGCCTTACAATTTTTACAAATAATTTTTTTTCTGCTCATGCCCAGATTATAACTACACTCTTGTCTATTGTGTGTCAATCTGATAGGGGCATTCGATCTTATTGGCCTTTTTGACCACCACTTCCTACATTTTGCTATACATTGTTACGCATTAACTTACAGCTATCTTGAATGAGCCTGGCCCTCTGGGCCTTGAGAGTTATGTTATCCCGGATTCAAGTATGACAGCTTCCAGTGAATATGATGCTAACCATGGTGCAGAGAGAGGTCGTCTTAACCTGGCTCGAGTCGGGAACCTGAAGGGAGCCTGGTGTTCACGAGCAAGAAATGTCAACCAGTGGATCCAGGTTAGCAAATAATTTCTTAAAGGTAATACAAAGTTTTGGTACGGGGTCATGAATTTGGTTCAAATGAACATATTGGAAGCATATACGATCCTACAATATTCAGTGATCGTTGTCGCGGTCGAAATCGACTCTAAAGTTATGAAATTGTAAATAATAAACACTTTATGTTGAATAGCTCCCTCTCAAGGTCAAGATATTAATTAATCTATAAAACAATGTTTATTGACTAAAATTGACTGATTAGCTATTCTCGTTCGGAAATTATATACCACAACTACATACTCTGAGATTTTCATGGTCGCAGCTACCATTGTACGGCCGTAGGAGCTATTTGAAATTTATCAAAATTTACCGGGAGCACCGGTAAATCTTTATATTCAATTTTTCTCGAAAGCAGAAGTGTTTTAGGGGCTAAAATTTCTGGTGTTTTTAATACATCCACAGGGGCATCCAAATATATTAAAATTGTAAAGAATCACTATCCACCCATTTTTCAAAATTTCCCAAAACTTTGTAATACCTTTAAGGCCAATTCAAACACGAAACATTTAGGCAACCCTTTTTTCTATGGTATGGGTTCATATTCCACTGCTGCCACCGTATCAGTAATGGAAGGGTCAATAGTCAAATGTTAGGCCATAGTTTGATTTGTATCCATACACTGCCACAAAGTCTGCAATAAGAGTCACCCGTCATTTATATGCATGGCATGAATTCATATATATATACACTTGCACAACACACTCACCAACTCATACACAAAGATCGCTTGAACACTTTTTCATTTTAAGTTTTACCTTAAGATTTTTGTTTGTTTGTTCTTTTTTTTTTTTTTTTTTTTTTTTTTTTTTTTTTGAGGCCGCCATCCTTGTCAAGCTTTGCTTATGATTGCGGTCTCCTGCACTTTTCCACCAGAATAGTTAGGATAATACTTTAAATTTATGATAATATGTTATGGAAATAATAAGTTTCGTTATTATAATTATGTACATATATTATGTAAAAAAACATTTTGACATGAAAAAATTATTGTTTGTTTATGTTGTATTATACCTTACATGTATATTATGTTATTTGTTATTCAGTTATATTTTATTTGGAAAAAATGCAGAAATAAAATCAAAAAATCAAAATATTCCACCGCTACCACGATCTCAGTAACAAAAGAGTCACCAGTCAGTTAAATGGCATATGGGTTCATAATACACCGCTACCACCATGTCAGTAACAAAAGTGTCACCAATCAGTTATATGGGTTCCTATTCTACCGCTGTTACCAGGTCAACAATGAAAAAGTCACCAGTCATTTCTTTGTCACTATTCACTTACACTGTTAACATTGTTTTAATTGGCCACTTTTTGAGGTGACATATGGATTCGTAGATTTTTTCTCCACTCTGTAGGTAAAGCTACTATAAGATTGCCAATTATTATTCATATCCAAGTCAACAATTGTTTTTATTTTTAAGGGCATTAATCTAGTTATTCGATATTACTCAGACAATTAAAGTACCAATGTCGAGAACTTCTAATTTAAATATTGCCCTTGGAGGGGCGTTCTTAGTATTTGTATTTTAATGATATAGATTCGACATATTTTTGAACATGCTCATTGGTTAAAAGGTTGTCATAGAGATAAACAAAATTGATGATTATGAGAATTAACATCAATAATCCTTCCTCCGATTATTTTCTTTCTACAAGGTGGATCTTTCGAACCTTTACCGTATCACTTCAGTTGCGACTCAAGGGCGAGAAGATGTAAGCCAGTGGGTAACAAGCTACAAACTTGCTTGTAGTACTGATGGCACGACCTTTCACACCGTGCAGGGAATCTCCACAAATCCTGGAGCTGACAGGGTAAGTTTGTTCTCTGATTATTCATTCTTTAATATTACATTGACTCTATTCATGTAGAAATTGAAGGCATTTGAATTTTTGTTGATAACAATTAAAATATTTTCATGTTACAATACTTTCTTTTAAAGAAAAAAGGCAGCCATTACCTCAAAAACACATGAACATGTTAGGTGTATTATCTACTATTCTGCATACACAAAGTATAGCAGCAAAAAAACTATTAGCTAGGATTGAAGAACTGTCTATATTTGTAAATATTACAGGGCAAGAAATGCACTTCAAGCCAAAATTCTTCAATCAATATCATGTTTTTTCCTATTTTATTACTAATTCTCGAAAACTAGAATTTTATGTCATCAGAATATAACTTCTAATAGAAACGAATGGACAGGCACTGACCATGCAAAAATATGTATTTTTCAGCATGCTTAATTAGATTGTCTTTAGTTCAATTGCAATTGACCGCAGAATCATTTGAGTCATGAGTCATTCAAAAGTGGATTGATTTTCCTTTATCATTGAAGATCTTCACCGGTAATGTTGACAGCAACACCATCGTGACCAACACTCTGCCTGTACCCCACATGTGTCGCTATGTCCGATTGATGCCTGTCAGCTGGTTCGTCACCATCAGTCTTCGTATGGAGATCTACGGTGAAGGCCCTTTCACAGGTCAGTTTTAAAACTAGTGATACTCAAACATTTTTTTGCTCCATATTCAATTTCTAGTAATAAGAAAAACTACACTCTTTTGATTTCGAGTATACACTTAAAAAATAGGAGTGCATGGTACTTTCAAGAGCAAATTTTATATTTTGATAACGACAACGATCTCTGATAAATATGATTTGTTTTAGGGTATGATAAGACTGGTATGATTCATCCTGATATAGCGATTCAACTTTTGGTGCTGAGGTTTCTTGGAGATCAGACTATCCCATGCCATTTTCACATTCATTTCAAGCCCAAATGAAAGAAATTTATTTTAGTGACATTTACTTAACTGGCATGGACACACTACGTTTTGTGAGACGATGAGATTTGTTCAAAATTTATTTTCTTTTAAAGGCCAAGTTTTTGAGAAAAAAATGCTAACATCAAAACAGATATTTAGTTCATTTCATATACTTCCTTTGAATTATGTATTAGTAGTTTTACAAATGAAGAAATTTATTCCTCAACTGACATTATTTGTGTTAAGCATGACAGTTTTTACTTATTTTTACCTGTTCTTCGCCAAATAAAGATAACATGTCAACAGGGACATTATTTTCTCATCCCTTTTATCCCATTTATTGTCTTTGGAACTCAATCTTTATGGGAAATCGAATGTATATCTGTAAATATTGATCGATTTTCTTATAAACTTTGATATGTTGTAGCTGAGACAATCCTCTACAAGTTCATTACCAATATTTATTCATTTTGATAACGTCATTACGGTGAAAATTGTGATTAAAATCGACATATGTCAGATTTTTGCTTAATATGCGTGTTATGCCTATGGGAGGTGATTGATACTAAATTCCAGTCTAGACTTGTTCATTATGTTGCGTATGTAGTGCGTCAAAATATCAGTTCAATGATTGGTAGGCTCTGCAATCAGGCGACAATTTGAGCTTGTTTAGTAAATTAATAGTGTCCTTTCAAGTGGCAGAATGTTCTACAACGTAATAATTCCTGCACTTATTGTACGACACTGGATTCTTGTAAAACAAAGAAATGAATCAAAAATTATTTTATTAACTGGGAATGCATTGGGTCTGGCCCGATGTACTTTCAGACATAAGGTTCAAGCAAATTTTGGTCAACGATAAAATATATATTGTTCGTAATTGTATTTAAAAGAAATATACCTAAAATAAACGAAAGGTCCCTGTATTCAATTGTCACCGGGTAAAAGAGATAGAGTAACACCAAGGAGAAGAATCTTAATGTATTCCTTTTCTGAATGCAGGGGAGGCCATAACCTGCAAAGAATGTTTAGCGGTATATTCAACAAACGACGAGGCTTTGGACATATCACATCTCGTTACGAGCTCATGTACGGATCCTACACCGACAGATTGCGGAGGAAATGGCAGCTGCGTGACAATGATAAGCCTGTTTAACTTATGGCATGAGACAGGTAAGAACAAACTAGTAATAGATATTTCAGAAACCAAACAAGCAAATAAACTATAACGATGAGGTCTTAGAACACCGAAAAGTTTTGCTATGAACTCATTTGAGAAGCCTCGAGAGGTAGATTGCGATTAAGATGTCATAAGTTTCATGACAAAGACATGTATAGGTGTCGTGGATGACTGGATACGCCGCCGGACTGTCGATCACAAGGTCCGCGGTGCGAATCCCGCAGCAGCACTAATGACCTTTGACAAGACATTGATCTACATTTGCCACACTCCACCCAGGTAAAGTAAATGGGGACCGGTAGGAAGGAATTCCTTGAATGATACCGAAATCGGTAGCCTAGCAGAGCTGGGGTAATATTGGAGCGCTTTGAGCACCTTGCATATGTGCGCTATATAAACATCCAATATTATTATTATTATTATCCACCATCAACCTTACGCAAAAGAAAATTCGAACAGGAAATAAAAAAATATTTAACTGGCACTTTCACTGACTTCACTATTAAAAATACAAAGTTCACCTATATCGAATGCAGAGGTTAAAAGGTTGTTTGACTAGGAGTAGGGATTTCTGCTTACGGTGACATCTAGTACGCGACTGCTTGTGACTTTATGGAGTAAACTTGAACGTTGCGTTAGAGCATCTCAACGATCCCTCAAATGCAGATTTAAGACACACATATATTTGGATTAAATTAGTTTTGGTTTTTAATGATGTTAAAAAGAGGAAATAAACCTAATGATGTTTATTTTTTATCACGATCATTATCATTATTATCATTATGCTGATTATGATTATAATCATCATCATCCTCAATATAACGTGGTCTAATGTATCGGTTTGCAGAAGGTCTCATCGTCATAACGAAGATGGAGCGAGGATGCAACCCCGCGCAGTATAGCCAGTTGATCCCGGCTGGAGACGTATGCCTAGACGATGCGACAGTCGCAATTATCAAAGCAGATTTTCGAGACCCATCAACCAGTCTTCCGCCCCATCTTCGTCCGATGTACCTGTATTCCAACCTAAGCGTTTGTGTGTGTGACAGCGAGGACTTGTGTACCCCGCCCTCACCTGTCGCTCCGACCCCGCCCTCACCGGTCGTTCCGATCACTGAGCCTGCCCCAGGTAAATAGTAGCTGCACCATGGCGTATTTAGAGTGAAAGTTGCGACACGCGCGCACATTCGCGCCCTAGTGTCAATAGTCATGGAGCTCCGAGAAGTTCCTCTCTAGACCAAACTCTATCTGAGAGAATTTAGGCGCTCGTTGAATGTTGTTACTGTTAATTTGTAGAATGTTGCATGTTCATACTTTATTTTTAAATTGAGAAGAAGAAGGCAAATAAGAAAGAAGAAGAAAGAAGAAGAAAGAAGAAGGAAGTAGAAGAAAAGGAAGAAGAACGATAAAGAATAAAAAGAGGAGAAGTAATTAATGAATCGATGAATACATACTACTACTATTGCTACTTATATTTCTACTTCTACTACTACTACTACTAATATATCAAATAATAATAGGAACTAGACTTTAAATCGTCACTTTGACGAATTAGGTGATACGTATGCTATTTTTGTATCATGAAAGTATGCCGATGATGATCGAAAGAAACATCACGCCATTGGAGAGGAAAATCATTGAGGTTTTTCTGAATTAAAAATTAACATAAGTGAAAGATCGAACAGACAAAGGGTTCGAGGGTGCTTTACAGTTCGGTTCGGTATTGAGAGAAACTACACTTCTCTTGATTTCGAGTAATCACATGAAACATGGGGTTGCATGGTCATATCTAGAGCAGATTTGAATTTTGATTCCCACAACGATTTCTACTGCTTACCATCTGTTTTAGGATAGGAAACGACTGACATTTTTCATTATGATCATAGCCATTCAATATTTGTCGCTAAGGTGCTGCAAAGTCAACTGTGTCCATTTGTACACTTTGAATTCCACCCAAAATGAAAAATCACTTTCTTTTGATGTTCTTATTTTCTTCCAGTGCCACATTAAAGTTTGAGAGACAATGATTTTGTCCAGGATATGTTGTCTTTCAAAGGCCATGATTTTGGAAAAGGATCAAACATTTAAAAATAGAATCCGATCATTTACTTCATTTTGATATATTGATCAATTTTTTCTTCACTTTTGAGAACTTCACAGGGTTTATATTAATAATCTTTACACCAACGAACAAATCATATATATGGTTTTGCTTTAATAAAACAAATACAAATAATCTTCCTATACAAAAAGCAATTCTAGCAACTGCCACTTTACAGCAAAATGTCTTTCCATTCCAAATAGACATACTCAAATATGTTGTATTTTGATAAGTAGTTTTTCAAATGAAGTAACTATTTCCTTTCCTGTCATTACTCTAATTTAAGATAGCTTTTTTAACTTGATTTTCGTGTTTTCCGTCAAAAAAAGATAAATGTGTCAAAATGGTAATGATTTTTCTCGTCATTTGTATTCCACTTATTGTCTTTGGAACTCAATTTGCACAGATACCGACGATTGTACACCTAATCCGTGTCTGAATGGAGGAGGTTGCACTGATGAAGTTAACAACTTTACGTGTGCCTGTGCTGCTGGCTACGAAGGTAATACGTGTGACACAGGTAAGCTACACATTCTAAACAGATTACATACCTATATACATACATTTTTAGGTAAAGCAAAATCAACCAAAATTTGTAGTCGTTGCTCATCAAGAAATTAAAGATAAAGAGCGATATAGGAAATAAAAAGAAAGAAACATTACGCCATTGATGAGGAAAATCATTGAGGTTTTTCTGAATTCAAAATTAACATAAGTGAAAGATCGAATAGACAAAGGGTTCGAGGGTGCTTTACAGTTCGGTTCGGTATTGAGAGAAACTGCACTTCTCTTGATTTCGAGTAATCACATGAAACGTGGGGGTGCATGGTCATATCCAGAGCAGATTTGAATTTTGATTCCCACAACGATCTCTATTGCTCACCATCTGTTTTAGGATACGAAACGACTGACATTTTTCATCATGATCTTAGCCATTCAACATTTGTCGCTTAGGTGTTGCAAAAGTCAACTGTGTCCATTTTTACATTGAATTCCACCCAAAATGAAAAATCACTTTCTTTAGTGATGTTCTTATTTTCTTCCAGTGCCACATTAAAGTTTGAGAGACAATGATTTTGTCCAGGATATGTTGTCTTTCAAAGGCCATGATTTTGGAAAAGGATCAAACATTTAAAAATAGAATCCGATCATTTACTTCATTTGATATATTGATCAATTTTTTCTTCACTTTTGAGAACTTCACAGGGTTTATATTAATAATCTTTACACCAACAAACAAATCAAATATATGGTTTTGTTTAAAACAAATAAAAATAATCTTTCTATACAAAAAGCGATTCTAGCAACTGCCACTTTACAGCAAAATGTCTTTCCATTCCAAATAGACTTACTCACATGCTTTGTATTTTGATAAGTATTTTTTCAAATGAAGTAACTATTTCCTTTCCTGTCATTACTCTAATTTAAGATAGCTTTTCTTGACTTGATTTTCGTGTTTTCCGTCCAAAGAAGATAAATCTGTCAAAATGGTAATAATTTTTCTCGTCATTAGGTGATACGTATGAAATATACGTATCACCTTTTGATTTCGTCAAGATTTTCATTATTTATTTATTTATTATTTATTATTCTTCCTCGAATTTGTTCGCAGGATATCTCAAGACTGAATAAAGCCATTATCATGAAACTTGCCATGATGATAGATCTTAGTCTAACTTAGAACTGCGTGACCTTTTAGAGAGTGAAAATTATCGTGACGTCATCCAGGCGCCATTTTGTGAAAATAAACTTATCATATCTTCATAACGGAAAGGAATTTCTCATTTATAATTATCAGGATTAAGATCAATATCTGTCCGGTCAATTTCAGGTCAATAAATGCGCGCAAAAATGCGCGTACGCGTTTGTGTGCGCGTTAACGCGCGCGTAAAATTTTAAATTGCTCAAAATCGTTTAACAAATTGTTTGCATACGTTTAAGGCCATTATAAGCATTTCATAAAAAATCGCGCAAAACACGCATTTTTGCACGTTTTCGTTTGTCACGGCCGAACGCAAAATAATTCCTTGTATATTAGTTTTGACAGAATATTCCTCATAATTTTCTAAACAATTTGATACCATGTTCATCTCTTTATCACTATTAATAACGGAATGAGCGTCCGTTGAAGATAAATATCCGTGCGTGCGAGCTCATGTATTACATAGCATATATCGGCAAAAACATGCCTATCAAAAGTCCATTGGGATGAATAAGGACTGCCAATTTTTGTTTAGATAGAGTATGAGTCGGAGATATGATTTCATGTCTCATTTGGCCATTAAGTACATCGTGACGTCATTATAATAGCCTTGGAAATCAATATACGAATACGCACATTATGACGTCAGCATCTTTATGGGAAATCGAATGTATATCTGTAAATATTGATCGATTTTCTTATAAACTTTGATATGTTGTAGCTGAGACAATCCTCCACAAGTTCATTACCTATCTTTATTCATTTTGATAACGTCATTACGGTGAAAATTGTGATTAAAGTCGACATATGTCAGATTTTTGCTTAATATGCGTGTTATGCCTATGGGAGGTGATTGATACTAAATTCCAGTCTAGACTTGTTCATTATGTTGCGTATGTAGTGCGTCAAAATATCAGTTCAATGATTGGTAGGCTCTGCAATCAGGCGACAATTTGAGCTTGTTTAGTAAATTAATAGTGTCCTTTCAAGTGGCAGAATGTTCTACAACGTAATAATTCCTGCACTTATTGTACGACACTGGATTCTTGTAAAACAAAGAAATGAATCAAAAATTATTTTATTAACTGGGAATGCAATGGGTCTGGCCCGATGTACTTTCAGACATAAGGTTCAAGCAAATTTTGGTCAACGATAAAATATATATTGTTTGTAATTGTATTTAAAAGAAAGATACCTAAAATAAACGAAAGGTCCCTGTATTCAATTGTCACCGGGTAAAAGAGATAGAGTAACACCAAGGAGAAGAATCTTAATGTATTCCTTTTCTGAATGCAGGGGAGGCCATAACCTGCAAACAATGTTCAGCGGTGTATTCAACAAACGACGAGGCTTTGAACATACCATATATCGTTAGAAGCTCATGTACGGAGCCTAGGCCGACAGATTGCGGAGGAAATGCCAGCTGCGTGACAATTATAAGCCTGTTTAACTTCTGGCATGAGACAGGTAAGAACAAACTAGTAATAGATGTTTCAGAAACCAAACAAGCTAATAAACTATAACGATGAGGTCTTAGAACACCGAAAAGTTTTGCTATGAACTCATTTGAGAAGCCTCGAGAGGTAGATTGCGATTAAGATGTCACAAGTTTCATGACAAAGACATGTATAGGTGTCGTGGATGACTGGATACGCCGCCGGACTGTCGATCACAAGGTCCGCGGTGCGAATCCCGCAGCAGCACTAATGACCTTTGACAAGACATTGATCTACATTTGCCACACTCCACCCAGGTAAAGTAAATGGGGACCGGTAGGAAGGAATTCCTTGAATGATACCGAAATCGGTAGCCTAGCAGAGCCGGGGTAATATTGGAGCACTTTGAGCACCTTGCAGGGTGGATATGTGCGCTATATAAACATCCAATATTATTATTATTATTATTATACACCATCAACCTTACGCAAAAGAAAATTCCAACAGGAAATAAAAAAATATTTAACTGGCACTTTCACTGACTTCACTACTAAAAATACAAAGTTCACCTATATCGAACGCAGAGGTAAACCTGTTCAACTCGGCATTATTGGATATGTGCGCTATATCAATATCCAATATTAGTATTATTATTATCCACCATCAACCTTACGCAAAAAGAAAATTGGAACAACAAATTAACAAATATTTAACTGGCACTTTCACTGACTCCACTACTAAAAAATATAAAGTTCACCTATATCGAATGCAGAGGTTAAAAGGTTGTTTGACTAGGAGTAGGGATTTCTGCTTACGGTGACATCTAGTACGCGACTGCTTGTGACTTTATGGAGTAAACTTGAACGTTGCGTTAGAGCATCTCAACGATCACTCAAATACAGATTTAAGACACACATATATTTTGATTAAATTAGTTTTGGTTTTTAATGATGTTAAAAAGAGGAAATAAACCTAATGATGTTTATTTTTTATCACGATCATTATCATTATTATCATTATGCTGATTATGATTATAATCATCATCATCCTCAATATAACGTGGTCTAATGTATCGGTTTGCAGAAGGTCTCATCGTCCTGACGACCATGGACCGAGGATGCAACCCCGCGCAGTATAGCCAGTTGATCCCGGCTGGAGACGTATGTCTAGATGATGCGACAGTCGCAATTATCAAAGCAGATTTGCCAGACCCATTAACCAGCCTTCCGCCCCATCTTCGTCCGATGTACCTGAATTCCAGCCTAAGCTTTTGTGTGTGTGACAGCGAGGACTTGTGTACCCCGCCCTCACCTGTCGCTCCGACCCCGCCCTCACCGGTCGTTCCGATGACTGAGCCTGCCCCAGGTAAATAGTAGCTGCACCATGGCGTATTTAGAGTGAAAGTTGCGACACGCGCGCACATTCGCGCCCTAGTGTCAATAGTCATGGAGCTCCGAGAAGTTCCTCTCTAGACCAAACTCTATCTGAGAGAATTTAGGCGCTCGTTGAATGTTGTTGCTGCTAATTTGTAGAATGTTGCATGTTCATACTTTATTTTTAAATTGAGAAGAAGAAGGCAAATAAGAAAGAAGAAAAAAGAAGAAGAAAGAAGAAGGAAGTAGAAGAAAAGGAAGAAGAACGATGAAGAATAAAAAGAGGAGAAGAAATTAATAAATCGATGAATACATACTACTACTATTGCTACTTATATTTCTACTTCTACTACTACTACTACTACTACTACTACTACTAATATATCAAATAATAATAGGAACTAGACTTTAATTCGTCACTTTGACGAATTGGGTGATACGTATGCTATTTTTGTATCATGAAAGTATGCCGATGATGATCGAAAGAAACATTACGCCATTGGAGAGGAAAATCATTGAGGTTTTTCTGAATTAAAAATTAACATAAGTGAAAGATCGAATAGACAAAGGGTTCGAGGGTGCTTTACAGTTCGGTTCGGTATTGAGAGAAACTGCACTTCTCTTGATTTCGAGTAATCACATGAAACATGGGGGTGCATGGTCATATCCAGAGCAGATTTGAATTTTGATTCCCACAACGATCTCTACTGCTCACCATCTGTTTTAGGATACGAAACGACTGACATTTTTCATTATGATCATAGCCATTCATTATTTGTCGCTTAGGTGCTGCAAAGTCAACTGTGTCCATTCTTACATTGAATTCCACCCAAAATGAAAAATCACTTTCTTTAGTGATGTTCTTATTTTCATCCAGTGCCACATTAAAGTTTGAGAGACAATGATTTTGTCCAGGATATGTTGTCCTTTAAAGGCCATGATTTTGGAAAAGGATCAAACATTTAAAAATAGAATCCGATCATTTACTTCATTTGATATATTGATCAATTTTTTCTTCACTTTTGAGAACTTCACAGGGTTTATATTAATAATCTTTACACCAACAAAGAAATCAAATATATGGTTTTGCTTAAAACAAATAAAAATAATATTTCTATACAAAAAGTAATTCTAGCAACTGCCACTTTACAGCAAAATGTCTTTCCATTCGAGATAGACTTACTCACATGCTTTGTATTTTGATAAGTACTTTTTCAAATGAAGTAACTATTTCCTTTCCTGTCATTACTCTAATTTAAGATACCTTTTTTGACTTGATTTTCGTGTTTTCCGTCAAAAAAAGATAAATGTGTCAAAATGGTAATGATTTTTCTCGTCATTTGTATTCCACTTATTGTCTTTGGAACTCAATTTGCACAGATACCGACGATTGTACACCTAATCCGTGTCTGAATGGAGGAGGTTGCACTGATGGAGTTAACAACTTTACGTGTGCTTGTGCTGCTGGCTACGAAGGAAATACGTGTGACACAGGTAAGCTACACATTCTAAACAGATTACATACCTATATACATACATTTTTAGGTAAAGCAAAATCGACCAAAATTTGTAGTCGTTGCTCATCAAGAAATTATTGATAAAGAGCGATATAGGAAATAAAAAGAGAGAAACATTACGCCATTGGAGAGAAAAATCATTGAGGTTTTTCTGAATTAAAAATTAACATAAGTGAAAGATCGAATAGACAAAGGGTTCGAGGGTGCTTTACAGTTCGGTTCGGTATTGAGAGAAACTGCACTTCTCTTGATTTCGAGTAATCACATGAAACATGGGGGTGCATGGTCATATCCAGAGCAGATTTGAATTTTGATTCCCACAACGATTTCTACTGCTTACCATCTGTTTTAGGATAGGAAACGACTGACATTTTTCATTATGATCATAGCCATTCAATATTTGTCGCTAAGGTGCTGCAAAGTCAACTGTGTCCATTTGTACCCTTTGAATTCCAACCAAAATGAAAAATCACTTTCTTTAGTGATGTTCTTATTTTCTTCCAGTGCCACATTAAAGTTTGAGAGACAATGATTTTGTCCAGGATATGTTGTCTTTCAAAGGCCATGATTTTGGAAAAGGATCAAACATTTAAAAATAGAATCCGATCATTTACTTCATTTGATATATTGATCAATTTTTTTCTTCACTTTTGAGAACTTCACAGGGTTTATATTAATAATCTTTACACCAACAAACAAAGCAAATATATGGTTTTGCTTAAAACAAATAAAAATAATCTTTCTATACAAAAAGCAATTCTAGCAACTGCCACTTTACAGCAAAATGTCTTTCCATTCCAGATAGACTTACTCACATGCTTTGTATTTTGATAAGTATTTTTTCAAATGAAGTAACTATTTCCTTTCCTGTCATTACTCTAATTTAAGATACCTTTTTTTGACTTGATTTTCGTGTTTTCCGTCAAAAAAAGATAAATGTGTCAAAATGGTAATGATTTTTCTCGTCATTTGTATTCCACTTATTGTCTTTGGAACTCAATTTGCACAGATACCGACGATTGTACACCTAATCCGTGTCTGAATGGAGGAGGTTGCACTGATGGAGTTAACAACTTTACGTGTGCCTGTGCTCCTGGCTACGAAGGAAATACGTGTGACACAGGTAAGCTACACATTCTAAACAGATTACATACCTATATATATACATTTTTAGGTAAAGCAAAATCCACCAAAATTTGTAGTCGTTGCTCATCAAGAAATTAATGATAAAGAGCGATATAGGAAATAAAAAGAAAGAAACATTACGCCATTGGAGAGGAAAATCATTGAGGTTTTTCTGAATTAAAAATTAACATAAGTGAAAGATCGAATAGACAAAGGGTTCGAGGGTGCTTTACAGTTCGGTTCGGTATTGAGAGAAACTGCACTTCTCTTGATTTCGAGTAATCACATGAAACATGGGGGTGCATGGTCATATCCAGAGCAGATTTGAATTTTGATTCCCACAACGATCTCTACTGCTCACCATCTGTTTTAGGATACGAAACGACTGACATTTTTCATTATGATCATAGCCATTCATTATTTGTCGCTTAGGTGCTGCAAAGTCAACTGTGTCCATTCTTACATTGAATTCCACCCAAAATGAAAAATCACTTTCTTTAGTGATGTTCTTATTTTCATCCAGTGCCACATTAAAGTTTGAGAGACAATGATTTTGTCCAGGATATGTTGTCCTTTAAAGGCCATGATTTTGGAAAAGGATCAAACATTTAAAAATAGAATCCGATCATTTACTTCATTTGATATATTGATCAATTTTTTCTTCACTTTTGAGAACTTCACAGGGTTTATATTAATAATCTTTACACCAACAAAGAAATCAAATATATGGTTTTGCTTAAAACAAATAAAAATAATATTTCTATACAAAAAGTAATTCTAGCAACTGCCACTTTACAGCAAAATGTCTTTCCATTCGAGATAGACTTACTCACATGCTTTGTATTTTGATAAGTACTTTTTCAAATGAAGTAACTATTTCCTTTCCTGTCATTACTCTAATTTAAGATACCTTTTTTGACTTGATTTTCGTGTTTTCCGTCAAAAAAAGATAAATGTGTCAAAATGGTAATGATTTTTCTCGTCATTTGTATTCCACTTATTGTCTTTGGAACTCAATTTGCACAGATACCGACGATTGTACACCTAATCCGTGTCTGAATGGAGGAGGTTGCACTGATGGAGTTAACAACTTTACGTGTGCTTGTGCTGCTGGCTACGAAGGAAATACGTGTGACACAGGTAAGCTACACATTCTAAACAGATTACATACCTATATACATACATTTTTAGGTAAAGCAAAATCGACCAAAATTTGTAGTCGTTGCTCATCAAGAAATTATTGATAAAGAGCGATATAGGAAATAAAAAGAGAGAAACATTACGCCATTGGAGAGAAAAATCATTGAGGTTTTTCTGAATTAAAAATTAACATAAGTGAAAGATCGAATAGACAAAGGGTTCGAGGGTGCTTTACAGTTCGGTTCGGTATTGAGAGAAACTGCACTTCTCTTGATTTCGAGTAATCACATGAAACATGGGGGTGCATGGTCATATCCAGAGCAGATTTGAATTTTGATTCCCACAACGATCTCTACTGCTCACCATCTGTTTTAGGATACGAAACGACTGACATTTTTCATTATGATCATAGCCATTCAATATTTGTCGCTTAGGTGCTGCAAAGTCAACTGTGTCCATTCTTACATTGAATTCCACCCAAAATGAAAAATCACTTTCTTTAGTGATGTTCTTATTTTCATCCAGTGCCACATTAAAGTTTGAGAGACAATGATTTTGTCCAGGATATGTTGTCCTTTAAAGGCCATGATTTTGGAAAAGGATCAAACATTTAAAAATAGAATCCGATCATTTACTTCATTTGATATATTGATCAATTTTTTCTTCACTTTTGAGAACTTCACAGGGTTTATATTAATAATCTTTACACCAACAAAGAAATCAAATATATGGTTTTGCTTAAAACAAATAAAAATAATCTTTCTATACAAAAAGTAATTCTAGCAACTGCCACTTTACAGCAAAATGTCTTTCCATTCGAGATAGACTTACTCACATGCTTTGTATTTTGATAAGTACTTTTTCAAATGAAGTAACTATTTCCTTTCCTGTCATTACTCTAATTTAAGATACCTTTTTTGACTTGATTTTCGTGTTTTCCGTCAAAAAAAGATAAATGTGTCAAAATGGTAATGATTTTTCTCGTCATTTGTATTCCACTTATTGTCTTTGGAACTCAATTTGCACAGATACCGACGATTGTACACCTAATCCGTGTCTGAATGGAGGAGGTTGCACTGATGGAGTTAACAACTTTACGTGTGCTTGTGCTGCTGGCTACGAAGGAAATACGTGTGACACAGGTAAGCTACACATTCTAAACAGATTACATACCTATATACATACATTTTTAGGTAAAGCAAAATCGACCAAAATTTGTAGTCGTTGCTCATCAAGAAATTATTGATAAAGAGCGATATAGGAAATAAAAAGAGAGAAACATTACGCCATTGGAGAGAAAAATCATTGAGGTTTTTCTGAATTAAAAATTAACATAAGTGAAAGATCGAATAGACAAAGGGTTCGAGGGTGCTTTACAGTTCGGTTCGGTATTGAGAGAAACTGCACTTCTCTTGATTTCGAGTAATCACATGAAACATGGGGGTGCATGGTCATATCCAGAGCAGATTTGAATTTTGATTCCCACAACGATCTCTACTGCTCACCATCTGTTTTAGGATACGAAACGACTGACATTTTTCATTATGATCATAGCCATTCATTATTTGTCGCTTAGGTGCTGCAAAGTCAACTGTGTCCATTCTTACATTGAATTCCACCCAAAATGAAAAATCACTTTCTTTAGTGATGTTCTTATTTTCATCCAGTGCCACATTAAAGTTTGAGAGACAATGATTTTGTCCAGGATATGTTGTCCTTTAAAGGCCATGATTTTGGAAAAGGATCAAACATTTAAAAATAGAATCCGATCATTTACTTCATTTGATATATTGATCAATTTTTTCTTCACTTTTGAGAACTTCACAGGGTTTATATTAATAATCTTTACACCAACAAAGAAATCAAATATATGGTTTTGCTTAAAACAAATAAAAATAATATTTCTATACAAAAAGTAATTCTAGCAACTGCCACTTTACAGCAAAATGTCTTTCCATTCGAGATAGACTTACTCACATGCTTTGTATTTTGATAAGTACTTTTTCAAATGAAGTAACTATTTCCTTTCCTGTCATTACTCTAATTTAAGATACCTTTTTTGACTTGATTTTCGTGTTTTCCGTCAAAAAAAGATAAATGTGTCAAAATGGTAATGATTTTTCTCGTCATTTGTATTCCACTTATTGTCTTTGGAACTCAATTTGCACAGATACCGACGATTGTACACCTAATCCGTGTCTGAATGGAGGAGGTTGCACTGATGGAGTTAACAACTTTACGTGTGCTTGTGCTGCTGGCTACGAAGGAAATACGTGTGACACAGGTAAGCTACACATTCTAAACAGATTACATACCTATATACATACATTTTTAGGTAAAGCAAAATCGACCAAAATTTGTAGTCGTTGCTCATCAAGAAATTATTGATAAAGAGCGATATAGGAAATAAAAAGAGAGAAACATTACGCCATTGGAGAGAAAAATCATTGAGGTTTTTCTGAATTAAAAATTAACATAAGTGAAAGATCGAATAGACAAAGGGTTCGAGGGTGCTTTACAGTTCGGTTCGGTATTGAGAGAAACTGCACTTCTCTTGATTTCGAGTAATCACATGAAACATGGGGGTGCATGGTCATATCCAGAGCAGATTTGAATTTTGATTCCCACAACGATCTCTACTGCTCACCATCTGTTTTAGGATACGAAACGACTGACATTTTTCATTATGATCATAGCCATTCAATATTTGTCGCTTAGGTGCTGCAAAGTCAACTGTGTCCATTCTTACATTGAATTCCACCCAAAATGAAAAATCACTTTCTTTAGTGATGTTCTTATTTTCATCCAGTGCCACATTAAAGTTTGAGAGACAATGATTTTGTCCAGGATATGTTGTCCTTTAAAGGCCATGATTTTGGAAAAGGATCAAACATTTAAAAATAGAATCCGATCATTTACTTCATTTGATATATTGATCAATTTTTTCTTCACTTTTGAGAACTTCACAGGGTTTATATTAATAATCTTTACACCAACAAAGAAATCAAATATATGGTTTTGCTTAAAACAAATAAAAATAATCTTTCTATACAAAAAGTAATTCTAGCAACTGCCACTTTACAGCAAAATGTGTGTGTGTGTATTGGGTTTTAACAGACGTGTATCAATCAGATATGATTATTTACGTCTGGGGACCGACCTTTAAACGTCACCATCCGAAAGACGTGATTCAGCTTCGAACCTGCGTCCTCGGCTGAATCAATTTGTAACTTCCACTTATAGCTGGATTACAGGCGCACGCCACAACGCCTAGTTGTCTTTCCATTCGAGATAGACTTACTCACATGCTTTGTATTTTGATAAGTACTTTTTCAAATGAAGTAACTATTTCCTTTCCTGTCATTACTCTAATTTAAGATACCTTTTTTGACTTGATTTTCGTGTTTTCCGTCAAAAAAAGATAAATGTGTCAAAATGGTAATGATTTTTCTCGTCATTTGTATTCCACTTATTGTCTTTGGAACTCAATTTGCACAGATACCGACGATTGTACACCTAATCCGTGTCTGAATGGAGGAGGTTGCACTGATGGAGTTAACAACTTTACGTGTGCTTGTGCTGCTGGCTACGAAGGAAATACGTGTGACACAGGTAAGCTACACATTCTAAACAGATTACATACCTATATACATACATTTTTAGGTAAAGCAAAATCGACCAAAATTTGTAGTCGTTGCTCATCAAGAAATTATTGATAAAGAGCGATATAGGAAATAAAAAGAGAGAAACATTACGCCATTGGAGAGAAAAATCATTGAGGTTTTTCTGAATTAAAAATTAACATAAGTGAAAGATCGAATAGACAAAGGGTTCGAGGGTGCTTTACAGTTCGGTTCGGTATTGAGAGAAACTGCACTTCTCTTGATTTCGAGTAATCACATGAAACATGGGGGTGCATGGTCATATCCAGAGCAGATTTGAATTTTGATTCCCACAACGATCTCTACTGCTCACCATCTGTTTTAGGATACGAAACGACTGACATTTTTCAATATGATCATAGCCATTCAATATTTGTCGCTTAGGTGCTGCAAAGTCAACTGTGTCCATTTGTACACTTTGAATTCCACCCAAAATGAAAAATCACTTTCTTTAGTGATGATCTTATTTTCTTCCAGTGCCACATTAAAATTTGAGAGACAATGATTTTGTCCAGGATATGTTGTCTTTCAAAGGCCATGATTTTGGAAAAGGATCAAACATTTAAAAATAGAATCCGATCATTTACTTCATTTGATATATTGATCAATTTTTTCTTCACTTTTGAGAACTTCACAGGGTTTATATTAATAATCTTTACACCAACAAACAAATCAAATATATGGTTTTGCTTAAAAGAAATAAACATAATCTTTCTATACAAAAAGTAATTCTAGCAACTGCCACTTTACAGCAAAATGTCTTTCCATTCCAGATAGACTTACTCACATGCTTTGTATTTTGATAAGTATTTTTTCAAATGAAGTAACTATTTCCTTTCCTGTCATTACTCTAATTTAAGATACCTTTTTTGACTTGATTTTCGTGTTTTCCGTCAAAAAAAGATAAATGTGTCAAAATGGAAATGATTTTTCTCGTCATTTGTATTCCACTTATTGTCTTTGGAACTCAATTTGCACAGATACCGACGATTGTACACCTAATCCGTGTCTGAATGGAGGAGGTTGCACTGATGGAGTTAACATTGAGAGAAACTGCACTTCTCTTGATTTCGAGTAATCACATGAAACATGGGGGTGCATGGTCATATCCAGAGCAGATTTGAATTTTGATTCCCACAACGATCTCTACTGCTCACCATCTGTTTTAGGATACAAAACGACTGACATTTTTCATTATAATCATAGCCATTCAATATTTGTCGCTTAGGTGCTGCAAAGTCAACTGTGTCCATTTGTACACTTTGAATTCCACCCAAAATGAAAAATCACTTTCTTTAGCGATGTTCTTATTTTCTTCCAGTGCCACATTAAAATTTGAGAGACAATGATTTTGTCCAGGATATGTTGTCTTTCAAAGGCCATGATTTTGGAAAAGGATCAAACATTTAAAAATAGAATCCGATCATTTACTTCATTTGATATATTGATCAATTTTTTCTTCACTTTTGAGAACTTCACAGGGTTTATATTAATAATCTTTACACCAACAAACAAATCAAATATATGGTTTTGCTTAAAACAAATAAAAATAATCTTTCTATACAAAAAGCAATTCTAGCAACTGCCACTTTACAGCAAAATGTCTTTCCATTCGAGATAGACTTACTCACATGCTTTGTATTTTGATAAGTATTTTTTCAAATGAAGTAACTATTTCCTTTCCTGTCATTACTCTAATTTAAGATAGCTTTTCTTGACTTGATTTTCGTGTTTTCCGTCCAAAGAAGATAAATCTGTCAAAATGGTAATGATTTTTCTCGTCATTTGTATTCCACTTATTGTCTTTGGAACTCAATTTGCACAGATACCGACGATTGTACACCTAATCCGTGTCTGAATGGAGGAGGTTGCACTGATGGAGTTAACAACTTTACGTGTGCCTGTGCTGCTGGCTACGAAGGAAATACGTGTGACACAGGTAAGCTACACATTCTAAACAGATTACATACCTATATACATACATTTTTAGGTAAAGCAAAATCAACCAAAATTTGTAGTCGTTGCTCATCAAGAAATTAATGATAAAGAGCGATATAGGAATTAAAAAGAAAGAAACATTACGCCATTGGAGAGGAAAATCATTGAGGTTTTTCTGAATTAAAAATTAACATAAGTGAAAGATCGAATAGACAAAGGGTTCGAGGGTGCTTTACAGTTCGGTTCGGTATTGAGAGAAACTGCACTTCTCTTGATTTCGAGTAATCACATGAAACATGGGGGTGCATGGTCATATCCAGAGCAGATTTGAATTTTGATTCCCACAACGATCTCTATCGCTCACCATCTGTTTTAGGATACGAAACGATTGACATTTTTCATCATGATCTTAGCCATTCAACATTTGTCGCTTAGGTGTTGCAAAAGTCATCTTTCTATACAAAAAGCAATTCTAGCAACTGCCACTATACAGCAAAATGTCTTTCCATTTCAAATAGACTTACTCACATGCTTTGTATTTTGATAAGTATCTTTTCAAATGAAGTAACTATTTCCTTTCCTGTCATTACTCTAATTTAAGATACTTTTTTTTGACTTGATTTTCGTGTTTTCCGTCAAAAAAAGATAAATGTGTCAAAATGGTAATGATTTTTCTCGTCATTTGTATTCCACTTATTGTCTTTGGAACTCAATTTGCACAGATACCGACGATTGTACACCTAATCCGTGTCTGAATGGAGGAGGTTGCACTGATGGAGTTAACAACTTTACGTGTGCCTGTGCTGCTGGCTACGAAGGAAATACGTGTGACACAGGTAAGCTACACATTCTAAACAGATTACATACCTATATACATACATTTTTAGGTAAAGCAAAATCCACCAAAATTTGTAGTCGTTGCTCATCAAGAAATTAATGATAAAGAGCGATATAGGAAATAAAAAGAAAGAAACATTACGCCATTGGAGAGGAAAATCATTGAGGTTTTTCTGAATTAAAAATTAACATAAGTGAAAGATCGAATAGAGAAAGGGTTCGAGGGTGCTTTACAGTTCGGTTCGGTATTGAGAGAAACTGCACTTCTCTTGATTTCGAGTAATCACATGAAACATGGGGGTGCATGGTCGTATCTAGAGCAGATTTGAATTTTGATTCCCACAACGATCTCTATTGCTCACCATCTGTTTTAGGATACGAAACGACTGACATTTTTCATCATGATCTTAGCCATTCAACATTTGTCGCTTAGGTGTTGCAAAAGTCAACTGTGTCCATTTTTACATTGAATTCCACCCAAAATGAAAAATCACTTTCTTTAGTGATGTTCTTATTTTCTTCCAGTGCCACATTAAAGTTTGAGAGACAATGATTTTGTCCAGGATATGTTGTCTTTCAAAGGCCATGATTTTGGAAAAGGATCAAACATTTAAAAATAGAATCCGATCATTTACTTCATTTGATATATTGATCAATTTTTTCTTCACTTTTGAGAACTTCACAGGGTTTATATTAATAATCTTTACACCAACAAACAAATCAAATATATGGTTTTGTTTAAAACAAATAAAAATAATCTTTCTATACAAAAAGCGATTCTAGCAACTGCCACTTTACAGCAAAATGTCTTTCCATTCCAAATAGACTTACTCACATGCTTTGTATTTTGATAAGTATTTTTTCAAATGAAGTAACTATTTCCTTTCCTGTCATTACTCTAATTTAAGATAGCTTTTCTTGACTTGATTTTCGTGTTTTCCGTCCAAAGAAGATAAATCTGTCAAAATGGTAATAATTTTTCTCGTCATTAGGTGATACGTATGAAATATACGTATCACCTTTTGATTTCGTCAAGATTTTTATTATGTATTTATTTATTATTTATTATTCTTCCTCGAATTTGTTCGCAGGATATCTCAAGACTGAATAAAGCCATTATCATGAAACTTGCCATGATGATAGATCTTAGTCTAACTTAGAACTGCGTGACCTTTTAGAGAGTGAAAATTATCGTGACGTCATCCAGGCGCCATTTTGTGAAAATAAACTTATGATCATATCTTCATAACGGAAAGGAATTTCTCATTTATAATTATCAGGATTAAGATCAATATCTGTCCGGTCAATTTCAGGTCAATAAATGCGCGCAAAAATGCGCGTACGCGTTTGTGTGCGCGTTAACGCGCGCGTAAAATTTTAAATTGCTCAAAATCGTTTAACAAATTGTTTGCATACGTTTAAGGCCATTATAAGCATTTCATAAAAAATCGCGCAAAACACGCATTTTTGCACGTTTTCGTTTGTCACGGCCGAACGCAAAATAATTCCTTGTATATTAGTTTTGACAGAATATTCCTCATAATTTTCTAAACAATTTGATACCATGTTCATCTCTTTATCACTATTAATAACGGAATGAGCGTCCGTTGAAGATAAATATCCGTGCGTGCGAGCTCATGTATTACATAGCATATATCGGCAAAAACATGCCTATCAAAAGTCCATTGGGATGAATAAGGACTGCCAATTTTTGTTTAGATAGAGTATGAGTCGGAGATATGATTTCATGTCTCATTTGGCCATTAAGTACATCGTGACGTCATTATAATAGCCTTGGAAATCAATATACGAATACGCACATTATGACGTCAGCATCTTTATGGGAAATCGAATGTATATCTGTAAATATTGATCGATTTTCTTATAAACTTTGATATGTTGTAGCTGAGACAATCCTCCACAAGTTCATTACCTATCTTTATTCATTTTGATAACGTCATTACGGTGAAAATTGTGATTAAAGTCGACATATGTCAGATTTTTGCTTAATATGCGTGTTATGCCTATGGGAGGTGATTGATACTAAATTCCAGTCTAGACTTGTTCATTATGTTGCGTATGTAGTGCGTCAAAATATCAGTTCAATGATTGGTAGGCTCTGCAATCAGGCGACAATTTGAGCTTGTTTAGTAAATTAATAGTGTCCTTTCAAGTGGCAGAATGTTCTACAACGTAATAATTCCTGCACTTATTGTACGACACTGGATTCTTGTAAAACAAAGAAATGAATCAAAAATTATTTTATTAACTGGGAATGCAATGGGTCTGGCCCGATGTACTTTCAGACATAAGGTTCAAGCAAATTTTGGTCAACGATAAAATATATATTGTTTGTAATTGTATTTAAAAGAAAGATACCTAAAATAAACGAAAGGTCCCTGTATTCAATTGTCACCGGGTAAAAGAGATAGAGTAACACCAAGGAGAAGAATCTTAATGTATTCCTTTTCTGAATGCAGGGGAGGCCATAACCTGCAAACAATGTTCAGCGGTGTATTCAACAAACGACGAGGCTTTGAACATACCATATATCGTTAGAAGCTCATGTACGGAGCCTAGGCCGACAGATTGCGGAGGAAATGCCAGCTGCGTGACAATTATAAGCCTGTTTAACTTCTGGCATGAGACAGGTAAGAACAAACTAGTAATAGATGTTTCAGAAACCAAACAAGCTAATAAACTATAACGATGAGGTCTTAGAACACCGAAAAGTTTTGCTATGAACTCATTTGAGAAGCCTCGAGAGGTAGATTGCGATTAAGATGTCACAAGTTTCATGACAAAGACATGTATAGGTGTCGTGGATGACTGGATACGCCGCCGGACTGTCGATCACAAGGTCCGCGGTGCGAATCCCGCAGCAGCACTAATGACCTTTGACAAGACATTGATCTACATTTGCCACACTCCACCCAGGTAAAGTAAATGGGGACCGGTAGGAAGGAATTCCTTGAATGATACCGAAATCGGTAGCCTAGCAGAGCCGGGGTAATATTGGAGCACTTTGAGCACCTTGCAGGGTGGATATGTGCGCTATATAAACATCCAATATTATTATTATTATTATTATACACCATCAACCTTACGCAAAAGAAAATTCCAACAGGAAATAAAAAAATATTTAACTGGCACTTTCACTGACTTCACTACTAAAAATACAAAGTTCACCTATATCGAACGCAGAGGTAAACCTGTTCAACTCGGCATTATTGGATATGTGCGCTATATGAATATCCAATATTAGTATTATTATTATCCACCATCAACCTTACGCAAAAAGAAAATTGGAACAACAAATTAACAAATATTTAACTGGCACTTTCACTGACTCCACTACTAAAAAATATAAAGTTCACCTATATCGAATGCAGAGGTTAAAAGGTTGTTTGACTAGGAGTAGGGATTTCTGCTTACGGTGACATCTAGTACGCGACTGCTTGTGACTTTATGGAGTAAACTTGAACGTTGCGTTAGAGCATCTCAACGATCACTCAAATACAGATTTAAGACACACATATATTTTGATTAAATTAGTTTTGGTTTTTAATGATGTTAAAAAGAGGAAATAAACCTAATGATGTTTATTTTTTATCACGATCATTATCATTATTATCATTATGCTGATTATGATTATAATCATCATCATCCTCAATATAACGTGGTCTAATGTATCGGTTTGCAGAAGGTCTCATCGTCCTGACGACCATGGACCGAGGATGCAACCCCGCGCAGTATAGCCAGTTGATCCCGGCTGGAGACGTATGTCTAGATGATGCGACAGTCGCAATTATCAAAGCAGATTTGCCAGACCCATTAACCAGCCTTCCGCCCCATCTTCGTCCGAAGTACCTGAATTCCAGCCTAAGCTTTTGTGTGTGTGACAGCGAGGACTTGTGTACCCCGCCCTCACCTGTCGCTCCGACCCCGCCCTCACCGGTCGTTCCGATGACTGAGCCTGCCCCAGGTAAATAGTAGCTGCACCATGGCGTATTTAGAGTGAAAGTTGCGACACGCGCGCACATTCGCGCCCTAGTGTCAATAGTCATGGAGCTCCGAGAAGTTCCTCTCTAGACCAAACTCTATCTGAGAGAATTTAGGCGCTCGTTGAATGTTGTTGCTGCTAATTTGTAGAATGTTGCATGTTCATACTTTATTTTTAAATTGAGAAGAAGAAGGCAAATAAGAAAGAAGAAAAAAGAAGAAGAAAGAAGAAGGAAGTAGAAGAAAAGGAAGAAGAACGATGAAGAATAAAAAGAGGAGAAGAAATTAATAAATCGATGAATACATACTACTACTATTGCTACTTATATTTCTACTTCTACTACTACTACTACTACTACTACTACTAATATATCAAATAATAATAGGAACTAGACTTTAATTCGTCACTTTGACGAATTGGGTGATACGTATGCTATTTTTGTATCATGAAAGTATGCCGATGATGATCGAAAGAAACATTACGCCATTGGAGAGGAAAATCATTGAGGTTTTTCTGAATTAAAAATTAACATAAGTGAAAGATCGAACAGACAAAGGGTTCGAGGGTGCTTTACAGTTCGGTTCGGTATTGAGAGAAACTACACTTCTCTTGATTTCGAGTAATCACATGAAACATGGGGGTGCATGGTCATATCTAGAGCAGATTTGAATTTTGATTCCCACAACGATTTCTACTGCTTACCATCTGTTTTAGGATAGGAAACGACTGACATTTTTCATTATGATCATAGCCATTCAATATTTGTCGCTAAGGTGCTGCAAAGTCAACTGTGTCCATTTGTACCCTTTGAATTCCAACCAAAATGAAAAATCACTTTCTTTAGTGATGTTCTTATTTTCTTCCAGTGCCACATTAAAGTTTGAGAGACAATGATTTTGTCCAGGATATGTTGTCTTTCAAAGGCCATGATTTTGGAAAAGGATCAAACATTTAAAAATAGAATCCGATCATTTACTTCATTTGATATATTGATCAATTTTTTTCTTCACTTTTGAGAACTTCACAGGGTTTATATTAATAATCTTTACACCAACAAACAAATCAAATATATGGTTTTGCTTAAAACAAATAAAAATAATCTTTCTATACAAAAAGCAATTCTAGCAACTGCCACTTTACAGCAAAATGTCTTTCCATTCCAGATAGACTTACTCACATGCTTTGTATTTTGATAAGTATTTTTTCTAATGAAGTAACTATTTCCTTTCCTGTCATTACTCTAATTTAAGATAACTTTTTTTGACTTGATTTTCGTGTTTTCCGTCAAAAAAAGATAAATGTGTCAAAATGGTAATGATTTTTCTCGTCATTTGTATTCCACTTATTGTCTTTGGAACTCAATTTGCACAGATACCGACGATTGTACACCTAATCCGTGTCTGAATGGAGGAGGTTGCACTGATGGAGTTAACAACTTTACGTGTGCCTGTGCTCCTGGCTACGAAGGAAATACGTGTGACACAGGTAAGCTACACATTCTAAACAGATTACATACCTATATATATACATTTTTAGGTAAAGCAAAATCCACCAAAATTTGTAGTCGTTGCTCATCAAGAAATTAATGATAAAGAGCGATATAGGAAATAAAAAGAAAGAAACATTACGCCATTGGAGAGGAAAATCATTGAGGTTTTTCTGAATTAAAAATTAACATAAGTGAAAGATCGAATAGACAAAGGGTTCGAGGGTGCTTTACAGTTCGGTTCGGTATTGAGAGAAACTGCACTTCTCTTGATTTCGAGTAATCACATGAAACATGGGGGTGCATGGTCATATCCAGAGCAGATTTGAATTTTGATTCCCACAACGATCTCTACTGCTCACCATCTGTTTTAGGATACGAAACGACTGACATTTTTCATTATGATCATAGCCATTCATTATTTGTCGCTTAGGTGCTGCAAAGTCAACTGTGTCCATTTGTACACTTTGAATTCCACCCAAAATGAAAAATCACTTTCTTTAGTGATGATCTTATTTTCTTCCAGTGCCACATTAAAATTTGAGAGACAATGATTTTGTCCAGGATATGTTGTCTTTCAAAGGCCATGATTTTGGAAAAGGATCAAACATTTAAAAATAGAATCCGATCATTTACTTCATTTGATATATTGATCAATTTTTTCTTCACTTTTGAGAACTTCACAGGGTTTATATTAATAATCTTTACACCAACAAACAAATCAAATATATGGTTTTGCTTAAAAGAAATAAAAATAATCTTTCTATACAAAAAGTAATTCTAGCAACTGCCACTTTACAGCAAAATGTCTTTCCATTCCAGATAGACTTACTCACATGCTTTGTATTTTGATAAGTATTTTTTCAAATGAAGTAACTATTTCCTTTCCTGTCATTACTCTAATTTAAGATACCTTTTTTGACTTGATTTTCGTGTTTTCCGTCAAAAAAAGATAAATGTGTCAAAATGGAAATGATTTTTCTCGTCATTTGTATTCCACTTATTGTCTTTGGAACTCAATTTGCACAGATACCGACGATTGTACACCTAATCCGTGTCTGAATGGAGGAGGTTGCACTGATGGAGTTAACATTGAGAGAAACTGCACTTCTCTTGATTTCGAGTAATCACATGAAACATGGGGGTGCATGGTCATATCCAGAGCAGATTTGAATTTTGATTCCCACAACGATCTCTACTGCTCACCATCTGTTTTAGGATACAAAACGACTGACATTTTTCATTATGATCATAGCCATTCAATATTTGTCGCTTAGGTGCTGCAAAGTCTACTGTGTCCATTTGTACACTTTGAATTCCACCCAAAATGAAAAATCACTTTCTTTAGTGATGTTCTTATTTTCTTCCAGTGCCACATTAAAATTTGAGAGACAATGATTTTGTCCAGGATATGTTGTCTTTCAAAGGCCATGATTTTGGAAAAGGATCAAACATTTAAAAATAGAATCCGATCATTTACTTCATTTGATATATTGATCAATTTTTTCTTCACTTTTGAGAACTTCACAGGGTTTATATTAATAATCTTTACACCAACAAACAAATCAAATATATGGTTCTGCTTAAAAGAAATAAAAATAATCTTTCTATACAAAAAGTAATTCTAGCAACTGCCACTTTACAGCAAAATGTCTTTCCATTCCAGATAAACTTACTCACATGCTTTTTATTTTGATAAGTATTTTTTCAAATGAAGTAACTATTTCCTTTCCTGTCATTACTCTAATTTAAGATACCCTTTTTGACTTGATTTTCGTGTTTTCCGTCAAAAAAAGATAAATGTGTCAAAATGGTAATGATTTTTCTCGTCATTTGTATTCCACTTATTGTCTTTGGAACTCAATTTGCACAGATACCGACGATTGTACAGTTAATCCGTGTCTGAATGGAGGAGGTTGCACTGATGGAGTTAACAACTTTACGTGTGCCTGTGCTGCTGGCTACGAAGGAAATACGTGTGACACAGGTAAGCTACACATTCTAAACAGATTACATACCTATATACATACATTTTTAGGTAAAGCAAAATCAACCAAAATTTGTAGTCGTTGCTCATCAAGAAATTAATGTTAAAGAGCGATATAGGAATTAAAAAGAAAGAAACATTACGCCATTGGAGAGGAAAATCATTGAGGTTTTTCTGAATTAAAAATTAACATAAGTGAAAGATCGAATAGACAAAGGGTTCGAGGGTGCTTTACAGTTCGGTTCGGTATTGAGAGAAACTGCACTTCTCTTGATTTCGAGTAATCACATGAAACATGGGGGTGCATGGTCATATCCAGAGCAGATTTGAATTTTGATTCCCACAACGATCTCTATCGCTCACCATCTGTTTTAGGATACGAAACGATTGACATTTTTCATCATGATCTTAGCCATTCAACATTTGTCGCTTAGGTGTTGCAAAAGTCATCTTTCTATACAAAAAGCAATTCTAGCAACTGCCACTATACAGCAAAATGTCTTTCCATTTCAAATAGACTTACTCACATGCTTTGTATTTTGATAAGTATCTTTTCAAATGAAGTAACTATTTCCTTTCCTGTCATTACTCTAATTTAAGATACCTTTTTTGACTTGATTTTCGTGTTTTCCGTCAAAAAAAGATAAATGTGTCAAAATGGAAATGATTTTTCTCGTCATTTGTATTCCACTTATTGTCTTTGGAACTCAATTTGCACAGATACCGACGATTGTACACCTAATCCGTGTCTGAATGGAGGAGGTTGCACTGATGGAGTTAACATTGAGAGAAACTGCACTTCTCTTGATTTCGAGTAATCACATGAAACATGGGGGTGCATGGTCATATCCAGAGCAGATTTGAATTTTGATTCCCACAACGATCTCTACTGCTCACCATCTGTTTTAGGATACAAAACGACTGACATTTTTCATTATGATCATAGCCATTCAATATTTGTCGCTTAGGTGCTGCAAAGTCTACTGTGTCCATTTGTACACTTTGAATTCCACCCAAAATGAAAAATCACTTTCTTTAGTGATGTTCTTATTTTCTTCCAGTGCCACATTAAAATTTGAGAGACAATGATTTTGTCCAGGATATGTTGTCTTTCAAAGGCCATGATTTTGGAAAAGGATCAAACATTTAAAAATAGAATCCGATCATTTACTTCATTTGATATATTGATCAATTTTTTCTTCACTTTTGAGAACTTCACAGGGTTTATATTAATAATCTTTACACCAACAAACAAATCAAATATATGGTTCTGCTTAAAAGAAATAAAAATAATCTTTCTATACAAAAAGTAATTCTAGCAACTGCCACTTTACAGCAAAATGTCTTTCCATTCCAGATAAACTTACTCACATGCTTTTTATTTTGATAAGTATTTTTTCAAATGAAGTAACTATTTCCTTTCCTGTCATTACTCTAATTTAAGATACCCTTTTTGACTTGATTTTCGTGTTTTCCGTCAAAAAAAGATAAATGTGTCAAAATGGTAATGATTTTTCTCGTCATTTGTATTCCACTTATTGTCTTTGGAACTCAATTTGCACAGATACCGACGATTGTACACCTAATCCGTGTCTGAATGGAGGAGGTTGCACTGATGGAGTTAACAACTTTACGTGTGCCTGTGCTGCTGGCTACGAAGGAAATACGTGTGACACAGGTAAGCTACACATTCTAAACAGATTACATACCTATATACATACATTTTTAGGTAAAGCAAAATCAACCAAAATTTGTAGTCGTTGCTCATCAAGAAATTAATGATAAAGAGCGATATAGGAATTAAAAAGAAAGAAACATTACGCCATTGGAGAGGAAAATCATTGAGGTTTTTCTGAATTAAAAATTAACATAAGTGAAAGATCGAATAGACAAAGGGTTCGAGGGTGCTTTACAGTTCGGTTCGGTATTGAGAGAAACTGCACTTCTCTTGATTTCGAGTAATCACATGAAACATGGGGGTGCATGGTCATATCCAGAGCAGATTTGAATTTTGATTCCCACAACGATCTCTATCGCTCACCATCTGTTTTAGGATACGAAACGATTGACATTTTTCATCATGATCTTAGCCATTCAACATTTGTCGCTTAGGTGTTGCAAAAGTCATCTTTCTATACAAAAAGCAATTCTAGCAACTGCCACTATACAGCAAAATGTCTTTCCATTTCAAATAGACTTACTCACATGCTTTGTATTTTGATAAGTATCTTTTCAAATGAAGTAACTATTTCCTTTCCTGTCATTACTCTAATTTAAGATACTTTTTTTTGACTTGATTTTCGTGTTTTCCGTCAAAAAAAGATAAATGTGTCAAAATGGTAATGATTTTTCTCGTCATTTGTATTCCACTTATTGTCTTTGGAACTCAATTTGCACAGATACCGACGATTGTACACCTAATCCGTGTCTGAATGGAGGAGGTTGCACTGATGGAGTTAACAACTTTACGTGTGCCTGTGCTGCTGGCTACGAAGGAAATACGTGTGACACAGGTAAGCTACACATTCTAAACAGATTACATACCTATATACATACATTTTTAGGTAAAGCAAAATCCACCAAAATTTGTAGTCGTTGCTCATCAAGAAATTAATGATAAAGAGCGATATAGGAAATAAAAAGAAAGAAACATTACGCCATTGGAGAGGAAAATCATTGAGGTTTTTCTGAATTAAAAATTAACATAAGTGAAAGATCGAATAGACAAAGGGTTCGAGGGTGCTTTACAGTTCGGTTCGGTATTGAGAGAAACTGCACTTCTCTTGATTTCGAGTAATCACATGAAACATGGGGGTGCATGGTCATATCCAGAGCAGATTTGAATTTTGATTCCCACAACGATCTCTATCGCTCACCATCTGTTTTAGGATACGAAACGATTGACATTTTTCATCATGATCTTAGCCATTCAACATTTGTCGCTTAGGTGTTGCAAAAGTCATCTTTCTATACAAAAAGCAATTCTAGCAACTGCCACTATACAGCAAAATGTCTTTCCATTTCAAATAGACTTACTCACATGCTTTGTATTTTGATAAGTATCTTTTCAAATGAAGTAACTATTTCCTTTCCTGTCATTACTCTAATTTAAGATACCTTTTTTGACTTGATTTTCGTGTTTTCCGTCAAAAAAAGATAAATGTGTCAAAATGGAAATGATTTTTCTCGTCATTTGTATTCCACTTATTGTCTTTGGAACTCAATTTGCACAGATACCGACGATTGTACACCTAATCCGTGTCTGAATGGAGGAGGTTGCACTGATGGAGTTAACATTGAGAGAAACTGCACTTCTCTTGATTTCGAGTAATCACATGAAACATGGGGGTGCATGGTCATATCCAGAGCAGATTTGAATTTTGATTCCCACAACGATCTCTACTGCTCACCATCTGTTTTAGGATACAAAACGACTGACATTTTTCATTATGATCATAGCCATTCAATATTTGTCGCTTAGGTGCTGCAAAGTCTACTGTGTCCATTTGTACACTTTGAATTCCACCCAAAATGAAAAATCACTTTCTTTAGTGATGTTCTTATTTTCTTCCAGTGCCACATTAAAATTTGAGAGACAATGATTTTGTCCAGGATATGTTGTCTTTCAAAGGCCATGATTTTGGAAAAGGATCAAACATTTAAAAATAGAATCCGATCATTTACTTCATTTGATATATTGATCAATTTTTTCTTCACTTTTGAGAACTTCACAGGGTTTATATTAATAATCTTTACACCAACAAACAAATCAAATATATGGTTCTGCTTAAAAGAAATAAAAATAATCTTTCTATACAAAAAGTAATTCTAGCAACTGCCACTTTACAGCAAAATGTCTTTCCATTCCAGATAAACTTACTCACATGCTTTTTATTTTGATAAGTATTTTTTCAAATGAAGTAACTATTTCCTTTCCTGTCATTACTCTAATTTAAGATACCCTTTTTGACTTGATTTTCGTGTTTTCCGTCAAAAAAAGATAAATGTGTCAAAATGGTAATGATTTTTCTCGTCATTTGTATTCCACTTATTGTCTTTGGAACTCAATTTGCACAGATACCGACGATTGTACACCTAATCCGTGTCTGAATGGAGGAGGTTGCACTGATGGAGTTAACAACTTTACGTGTGCCTGTGCTGCTGGCTACGAAGGAAATACGTGTGACACAGGTAAGCTACACATTCTAAACAGATTACATACCTATATACATACATTTTTAGGTAAAGCAAAATCAACCAAAATTTGTAGTCGTTGCTCATCAAGAAATTAATGATAAAGAGCGATATAGGAATTAAAAAGAAAGAAACATTACGCCATTGGAGAGGAAAATCATTGAGGTTTTTCTGAATTAAAAATTAACATAAGTGAAAGATCGAATAGACAAAGGGTTCGAGGGTGCTTTACAGTTCGGTTCGGTATTGAGAGAAACTGCACTTCTCTTGATTTCGAGTAATCACATGAAACATGGGGGTGCATGGTCATATCCAGAGCAGATTTGAATTTTGATTCCCACAACGATCTCTATCGCTCACCATCTGTTTTAGGATACGAAACGATTGACATTTTTCATCATGATCTTAGCCATTCAACATTTGTCGCTTAGGTGTTGCAAAAGTCATCTTTCTATACAAAAAGCAATTCTAGCAACTGCCACTATACAGCAAAATGTCTTTCCATTTCAAATAGACTTACTCACATGCTTTGTATTTTGATAAGTATCTTTTCAAATGAAGTAACTATTTCCTTTCCTGTCATTACTCTAATTTAAGATACTTTTTTTTGACTTGATTTTCGTGTTTTCCGTCAAAAAAAGATAAATGTGTCAAAATGGTAATGATTTTTCTCGTCATTTGTATTCCACTTATTGTCTTTGGAACTCAATTTGCACAGATACCGACGATTGTACACCTAATCCGTGTCTGAATGGAGGAGGTTGCACTGATGGAGTTAACAACTTTACGTGTGCCTGTGCTGCTGGCTACGAAGGAAATACGTGTGACACAGGTAAGCTACACATTCTAAACAGATTACATACCTATATACATACATTTTTAGGTAAAGCAAAATCCACCAAAATTTGTAGTCGTTGCTCATCAAGAAATTAATGATAAAGAGCGATATAGGAAATAAAAAGAAAGAAACATTACGCCATTGGAGAGGAAAATCATTGAGGTTTTTCTGAATTAAAAATTAACATAAGTGAAAGATCGAATAGAGAAAGGGTTCGAGGGTGCTTTACAGTTCGGTTCGGTATTGAGAGAAACTGCACTTCTCTTGATTTCGAGTAATCACATGAAACATGGGGGTGCATGGTCATATCTAGAGCAGATTTGAATTTTGATTCCCACAACGATCTCTATTGCTCACCATCTGTTTTAGGATACGAAACGACTGACATTTTTCATCATGATCTTAGCCATTCAACATTTGTCGCTTAGGTGTTGCAAAAGTCAACTGTGTCCATTTTTACATTGAATTCCACCCAAAATGAAAAATCACTTTCTTTAGTGATGTTCTTATTTTCTTCCAGTGCCACATTAAAGTTTGAGAGACAATGATTTTGTCCAGGATATGTTGTCTTTCAAAGGCCATGATTTTGGAAAAGGATCAAACATTTAAAAATAGAATCCGATCATTTACTTCATTTGATATATTGATCAATTTTTTCTTCACTTTTGAGAACTTCACAGGGTTTATATTAATAATCTTTACACCAACAAACAAATCAAATATATGGTTTTGTTTAAAACAAATAAAAATAATCTTTCTATACAAAAAGCGATTCTAGCAACTGCCACTTTACAGCAAAATGTCTTTCCATTCCAAATAGACTTACTCACATGCTTTGTATTTTGATAAGTATTTTTTCAAATGAAGTAACTATTTCCTTTCCTGTCATTACTCTAATTTAAGATAGCTTTTCTTGACTTGATTTTCGTGTTTTCCGTCCAAAGAAGATAAATCTGTCAAAATGGTAATAATTTTTCTCGTCATTAGGTGATACGTATGAAATATACGTATCACCTTTTGATTTCGTCAAGATTTTTATTATGTATTTATTTATTATTTATTATTCTTCCTCGAATTTGTTCGCAGGATATCTCAAGACTGAATAAAGCCATTATCATGAAACTTGCCATGATGATAGATCTTAGTCTAACTTAGAACTGCGTGACCTTTTAGAGAGTGAAAATTATCGTGACGTCATCCAGGCGCCATTTTGTGAAAATAAACTTATGATCATATCTTCATAACGGAAAGGAATTTCTCATTTATAATTATCAGGATTAAGATCAATATCTGTCCGGTCAATTTCAGGTCAATAAATGCGCGCAAAAATGCGCGTACGCGTTTGTGTGCGCGTTAACGCGCGCGTAAAATTTTAAATTGCTCAAAATCGTTTAACAAATTGTTTGCATACGTTTAAGGCCATTATAAGCATTTCATAAAAAATCGCGCAAAACACGCATTTTTGCACGTTTTCGTTTGTCACGGCCGAACGCAAAATAATTCCTTGTATATTAGTTTTGACAGAATATTCCTCATAATTTTCTAAACAATTTGATACCATGTTCATCTCTTTATCACTATTAATAACGGAATGAGCGTCCGTTGAAGATAAATATCCGTGCGTGCGAGCTCATGTATTACATAGCATATATCGGCAAAAACATGCCTATCAAAAGTCCATTGGGATGAATAAGGACTGCCAATTTTTGTTTAGATAGAGTATGAGTCGGAGATATGATTTCATGTCTCATTTGGCCATTAAGTACATCGTGACGTCATTATAATAGCCTTGGAAATCAATATACGAATACGCACATTATGACGTCAGCATCTTTATGGGAAATCGAATGTATATCTGTAAATATTGATCGATTTTCTTATAAACTTTGATATGTTGTAGCTGAGACAATCCTCCACAAGTTCATTACCTATCTTTATTCATTTTGATAACGTCATTACGGTGAAAATTGTGATTAAAGTCGACATATGTCAGATTTTTGCTTAATATGCGTGTTATGCCTATGGGAGGTGATTGATACTAAATTCCAGTCTAGACTTGTTCATTATGTTGCGTATGTAGTGCGTCAAAATATCAGTTCAATGATTGGTAGGCTCTGCAATCAGGCGACAATTTGAGCTTGTTTAGTAAATTAATAGTGTCCTTTCAAGTGGCAGAATGTTCTACAACGTAATAATTCCTGCACTTATTGTACGACACTGGATTCTTGTAAAACAAAGAAATGAATCAAAAATTATTTTATTAACTGGGAATGCAATGGGTCTGGCCCGATGTACTTTCAGACATAAGGTTCAAGCAAATTTTGGTCAACGATAAAATATATATTGTTTGTAATTGTATTTAAAAGAAAGATACCTAAAATAAACGAAAGGTCCCTGTATTCAATTGTCACCGGGTAAAAGAGATAGAGTAACACCAAGGAGAAGAATCTTAATGTATTCCTTTTCTGAATGCAGGGGAGGCCATAACCTGCAAACAATGTTCAGCGGTGTATTCAACAAACGACGAGGCTTTGAACATACCATATATCGTTAGAAGCTCATGTACGGAGCCTAGGCCGACAGATTGCGGAGGAAATGCCAGCTGCGTGACAATTATAAGCCTGTTTAACTTCTGGCATGAGACAGGTAAGAACAAACTAGTAATAGATGTTTCAGAAACCAAACAAGCTAATAAACTATAACGATGAGGTCTTAGAACACCGAAAAGTTTTGCTATGAACTCATTTGAGAAGCCTCGAGAGGTAGATTGCGATTAAGATGTCACAAGTTTCATGACAAAGACATGTATAGGTGACGTGGATGACTGGATACGCCGCCGGACTGTCGATCACAAGGTCCGCGGTGCGAATCCCGCAGCAGCACTAATGACCTTTGACAAGACATTGATCTACATTTGCCACACTCCACCCAGGTAAAGTAAATGGGGACCGGTAGGAAGGAATTCCTTGAATGATACCGAAATCGGTAGCCTAGCAGAGCCGGGGTAATATTGGAGCACTTTGAGCACCTTGCAGGGTGGATATGTGCGCTATATAAACATCCAATATTATTATTATTATTATTATACACCATCAACCTTACGCAAAAGAAAATTCCAACAGGAAATAAAAAAATATTTAACTGGCACTTTCACTGACTTCACTACTAAAAATACAAAGTTCACCTATATCGAACGCAGAGGTAAACCTGTTCAACTCGGCATTATTGGATATGTGCGCTATATGAATATCCAATATTAGTATTATTATTATCCACCATCAACCTTACGCAAAAAGAAAATTGGAACAACAAATTAACAAATATTTAACTGGCACTTTCACTGACTCCACTACTAAAAAATATAAAGTTCACCTATATCGAATGCAGAGGTTAAAAGGTTGTTTGACTAGGAGTAGGGATTTCTGCTTACGGTGACATCTAGTACGCGACTGCTTGTGACTTTATGGAGTAAACTTGAACGTTGCGTTAGAGCATCTCAACGATCACTCAAATACAGATTTAAGACACACATATATTTTGATTAAATTAGTTTTGGTTTTTAATGATGTTAAAAAGAGGAAATAAACCTAATGATGTTTATTTTTTATCACGATCATTATCATTATTATCATTATGCTGATTATGATTATAATCATCATCATCCTCAATATAACGTGGTCTAATGTATCGGTTTGCAGAAGGTCTCATCGTCCTGACGACCATGGACCGAGGATGCAACCCCGCGCAGTATAGCCAGTTGATCCCGGCTGGAGACGTATGTCTAGATGATGCGACAGTCGCAATTATCAAAGCAGATTTGCCAGACCCATTAACCAGCCTTCCGCCCCATCTTCGTCCGATGTACCTGAATTCCAGCCTAAGCTTTTGTGTGTGTGACAGCGAGGACTTGTGTACCCCGCCCTCACCTGTCGCTCCGACCCCGCCCTCACCGGTCGTTCCGATGACTGAGCCTGCCCCAGGTAAATAGTAGCTGCACCATGGCGTATTTAGAGTGAAAGTTGCGACACGCGCGCACATTCGCGCCCTAGTGTCAATAGTCATGGAGCTCCGAGAAGTTCCTCTCTAGACCAAACTCTATCTGAGAGAATTTAGGCGCTCGTTGAATGTTGTTGCTGCTAATTTGTAGAATGTTGCATGTTCATACTTTATTTTTAAATTGAGAAGAAGAAGGCAAATAAGAAAGAAGAAAAAAGAAGAAGAAAGAAGAAGGAAGTAGAAGAAAAGGAAGAAGAACGATGAAGAATAAAAAGAGGAGAAGAAATTAATAAATCGATGAATACATACTACTACTATTGCTACTTATATTTCTACTTCTACTACTACTACTACTACTACTACTACTAATATATCAAATAATAATAGGAACTAGACTTTAATTCGTCACTTTGACGAATTGGGTGATACGTATGCTATTTTTGTATCATGAAAGTATGCCGATGATGATCGAAAGAAACATTACGCCATTGGAGAGGAAAATCATTGAGGTTTTTCTGAATTAAAAATTAACATAAGTGAAAGATCGAACAGACAAAGGGTTCGAGGGTGCTTTACAGTTCGGTTCGGTATTGAGAGAAACTACACTTCTCTTGATTTCGAGTAATCACATGAAACATGGGGGTGCATGGTCATATCTAGAGCAGATTTGAATTTTGATTCCCACAACGATTTCTACTGCTTACCATCTGTTTTAGGATAGGAAACGACTGACATTTTTCATTATGATCATAGCCATTCAATATTTGTCGCTTAGGTGCTGCAAAGTCAACTGTGTCCATTTGTACACTTTGAATTCCACCCAAAATGAAAAATCACTTTCTTTAGTGATGTTCTTATTTTCTTCCAGTGCCACATTAAAGTTTGAGAGACAATGATTTTGTCCAGGATATGTTGTCTTTCAAAGGCCATGATTTTGGAAAAGGATCAAACATTTAAAAATAGAATCCGATCATTTACTTCATTTGATATATTGATCAACTTTTTCTTCACTTTTGAGAACTTCACAGGGTTTATATTAAAGAAGCTAGGCGAAGAAATTTCACATAATCACTAAAAATGGGCAAATTATACATGTCCGGATAGCGTAGACCAATTTGAACACACACATTCTGCTCTAAAGTCTTGTAAATATAAATGAAACGCGGTAAGAAGCTTTTTCCAAGAACCTCCTCAAACTTCTATTCCTGGCTTGAACAGTTTGTTCGCGCAGTAGGCCGATTATGACGCCACTGGTTGGGCACGATCACAATTCTAGGCCTCGAGCTCGCCTCTCGCACAGCTCGCGTGCGGTATTTTGCATAGGCCTATACGTATACATTATCCAGACTTTACATGCTTCATATCCTGACCAGAAAGTGGAATAACAATCTCTAGAAATCATGTAATTACATATAATATTAAGCAAATTTAGGTTATATAATACGAGGGGTGAATCGTGCACTTCGATTTGTCCAAATACCCTTCCGTTCTGTGTAATTTGCTGAGATGTTTTGCATTTGTTCGGTCATCATGCCTTGCCCTTGGCGTGATAGTGATTGCTGTTGATTATATACGGAGACAATAATGATGAGTGATTCGCGAGCTTCCCTTTGCATGTTTATGTCCTGCAGCTGCAGTTCTATTTATGAATGGTGCATATTTGTAATTGATTTTCGCCAAATATAACCTCACATCTGATCGTCTTTGTTTTGTTATCCGTGAAATTTGCTAAAGAGCCCTACACATCCCGACAAATTCGAAAATGTCTCGCCCAGTCACCCCAGTGACAATTAAGGTGCATGACAGATCGATCGCCAGTTGAGCGGGGCCGGGGGAGCTGAGCGGCAGGCGGCAGCTCAGCCAGCTCGCGCTGATAAACTATCACTGGACTTGCACCAGCGTCGACGCCTTCTCTACGAATTGTTCTCTTTTTTCCATCTCTCCTACACACCCATCATCATCATCGTCACTATCAGTACCACTGTCACTAGTTGTGAAGCTGTGCTCATCAAATTCGAATTCTAAATCGAGTAAAACCTCTTCTTCGAGCTCGGACATTTTGATCAGATATTTAGCGTTCGAGTGGCGTTTGTAACGTATAATGCATGCAGGCGAGAGTTGTGTGAGAGCTCTTGGGAGCACTCTCGCGCTCATGTGCCCAACCTCCTACGTCACAAATCGTACGTCACAATAATGGGCCGATCGAGGGCGGAATAATCGGGTAGTAATTTCACCACTTTTAATAGCAGATAAGTCAATTCTGTAAAAAATTGTGATAACTAAATATGAACCATTAGAAAGATTGTAACATTAACTTTGCAATGATACCAACATTATTAAGGTTAAAAGCATTTTGAAACCTTCGCTCAGCTCCTTTAAGGATATATTGACTGCTTTGAGAGGCATAGTGGTTTCTATAGGGTCAAGGGCAACTCACAACCTGCTATGACCCCAAGGCGCTTGCGCCGCGGGGTCATAGCAGGTTGTGAGTTTCCCGAGACCCTATAGAAACAACTATGCCTCGAATATTAAAAGCAGTCAATATATATTTTATATACCGAAAAAAAGGAAAATGTTGACTCACCCATTTAGGTTTCCATCTCTTTGAAGTCATGAATATTAACACCAACAATAACGTGTGTACAGTATGAAATCCAACAAGCTGTGCTCCAGTAGAACAGGGAATACCAAACACGTTTACACGAACAGTAACTTTTGTACAGGATGATATCACCAACAAGCTGTGCTCCAGTAGAACATGAACAGTAACTTTATAAATTAACAAATTCGCAACATATTTACAGTACTAGTACACAAAATGGCGTCACCTGAATGCAGCGACCAAAATCGAATTGCACTCAAACACCGTACGGTATTGCGCATCGGTCATCGCACAAAAGAAACTTATAACACGTAAACCAAAATGGAGATCGCAGCAAAATGACGTCACGTTTCACAGCCATGGAAAAAGTGCTATGAAAAATGGATATAAACCGGTAGAGCCATGGAAAAAGTGCTATGAAAAATGGATATAAACCGGTAGAGCCGGGAAAAATGACTATGAATTTCAATTAGCGGGCATGGTTAAGAACATGACTGCATTTTCAACCAATCAGAAGACAGGATTAGTAAAGAATCTTAAAATGAGGTATATAATAATAATCTTTACACCAACGAACAATTCATATATATGGTTTTGCTTAAAACAAATAAAAATAATCTTTCTATACAAAAAGCAATTCTAGCAACTGCCACTATACAACAAAATGTCTTTCCATTCCAAATAGACTTACTCACATGCTTTGTATTTTGATAAGTAGTTTTTCAAATGAAGTAACTATTTCCTTTCCTGTCACTACTCTAATTGAAGATACCTTTTTTTAACTTGATTTTCGTGTTTTCCGTCAAAAAAGATAAATCTGTCAAAATGGTAATGATTTTTCTCGTCATTTGTAATCCACTTATTGTCTTTGGAACTCAATTTGCACAGATACCGACGATTGTACACCTAATCCGTGTCTGAATGGAGGAGGTTGCACTGATGAAGTTAACAACTTTACGTGTGCCTGTGCTGCTGGCTACGAAGGAAATACGTGTGACACAGGTAAGCTACACATTCTAAACAGTTTACATACCTATATACATACATTTTTAGGTAAAGCAAAATCCACCAAAATTTGTAGTCGTTGCTCATCAAGAAATTAAAGATAAAGAGCGATATAGGAAATAAAAAGAAAGAAACATTACGCCATTGGAGAGGAAAATCATTGAGGTTTTTCTGAATTCAAAATTAACATAAGTGAAAGATCGAATAGACAAAGGGTTCGAGGGTGCTTTACATTTCGGTTCGGTATTGAGAGAAACTGCACTTCTCTTGATTTCGAGTAATCACATGAAACATGGGGGTGCATGGTCATATCCAGAGCAGATTTAAATTTTGATTCCCACAACGATCTCTATCGCTCACCATCTGTTTTAGGATACGAAACGACTGACATTTTTCATCATGATCTTAGCCATTCAACATTTGTCGCTTAGGTGTTGCAAAAGTCATCTTTCTATACAAAAAGCAATTCTAGCAACTGCCACTATACAGCAAAATGTCTTTCCATTCCAAATAGACTTACTCACATGCTTTGTATTTTGATAAGTAGTTTTTCAAATGAAGTAACTATTTCCTTTCCTGTCATTACTCTAATTTAAGATACCTTTTTTGACATGATTTTCGTGTTTTCCGTCCAAAAAAGATAATTCTGTCAAAATGGTAATGATTGTTCTCGTCATTTGTATTCCACTTATTAGGTGATACGTAACGAAGTCTACGTATCACCTATTGATTTCGTCAAGATTTTTTTTTATTTATTTATTTATTTATTATTCTTCCTCGAATTTGTTCGCAGGATATCTCAAGACTGAATAAAGCCATTATCATGAAACTTGCCATGATGAAAGATCTTAGTCTAACTTAGAACTGCGTGACTTTTTAGAGAGTCAAAATTATCGTGACGTCATCCAGGCGCCATTTTGTGAAAATAAACTTATGATCATATCTTCATAACGGAAAGGAATTTCTCATTTATAATTATCAGGATTAAAATCAATATCTATCCGGTCATTTTCAAGTCAATAAATGCGCACAAAAATGCGCGTACGCGTTTGTGTGCGCGTTAACGCGCGCGTAAAATTTTAAATTGCTCAAAATCGTTTAACTCATAGCCTGCCATGAGGCTGCTTGCACGCTATTGTTACGCTGCTTCTTGCATGCTAGCAAACATTCGTAATAGCAGTTATTGTTCATGCCTATTGGACTGTGCCTAGTGCCTTGCACGCTCTATTGTTAGTACCATCGCGTTAATCCGATTATCTCGTTATAAATCTGGCACTGGGGGGATTAGCCCTGTGGCAGGATAAGAGTTAACAAATTTTTTGCATACGTTTAAGGCCATTATAAGCATTTCATAAAAAATCGCGCAAAACACGCATTTTTGCACGTTTTCGTTTGTCACGGCCGAACGCAAAATAATTCCTTGTATATTAGTTTTGACAGAATATTCCTCATAATTTTCTGAACAATTTGATACCATGTTCATCTGTTTATCACTATTAATAACGGAATGAGCGTCCGTTGAAGATAAATATCCGTGCGTGCAAGCTCATGTATTACAAAGCATATATTGGCAAAAACATGCCTATCAAAAGTCCATTGGGATGAATAAAGACTGCCAATTTTTGTTTAGATAGAGTATGAGTCGGAGATATGATTTCATGTCTCATTTGGCCATTAAGTACATCGTGACGTCATTATAATAGCCTTGGAAGTCAAAATACGAATACGCACATTATGACGTCAAAATCTTTATGGGAAATCGAATGTATATCTGTAAATATTGATCGATTTTCTTATAAACTTTGATATGTTGTAGCTGAGACAATCCTCCACAAGTTCATTACCAATATTTATTCATTTTGATAACGTCATTACGGTGAAAATTGTGATTAAAGTCGACATATGTCAGATTTTTGCTTAATATGCGTGTTATGCCTATGGGAGGTGATTGGTACTAAATTCCAGTCTAGACTTGTTCATTATGTTGCGTATGTAGTGCGTCGAAATATCAGTTCAATGATTGGTAGGCTCTGCAATCAGGCGAAAATTTGAGCTTGTTTAGTAAATTAATAGTGTCCTTTCAAGTGGCAGAATGTTCTACAACGTAATAATTCTTGCACTTATTGTACGACACTGGATTCTTGTAAAACAAAGAAATGAATCAAAAATTATTTTATTAACTGGAAATGCAATGGGTCTGGCCCGATCTACTTTCAGACATAAGGTTCAAGCAAATTTTGGTCAACGATAAAATACATAATGTTCGTAATTGTATTTAAAAGAAATATACCTAAAATAAACGAAAGGTCCCTGTATTCAATTGTCACCGGGTAAAAAAGATAGAGTAACACCAAGGAGAAGAATCTTAATGTATTCCTTTTCTGAATGCAGGGGAGGCCATAACCTGCAACGAATGTTTAGCGGTATATTCAACAAACGACGAGGCTTTGAACATACCATATCTCGTTAGAAGCTTATGTACGGAGCCTACACAGAGAGATTGCGGAGGAAATGCCAGCTGCGTGACAATGATAAGACTGTTTAACTTCTGGCATGAGACAGGTAAGAACAAACTAGTAATAGATATTTCAGAAACCAAACAAGCAAATAAACTATAACGATGAGGTCTTAGAACACCGAAAGGTTTTGCTATGAACTCATTTGAGAAGCCTCGAGAGGAAGATTGCGATTAAGATGTCACAAGTTTCATGACAAAGACATGTATAGGTGTCGTGGATGACTGGATACGCCGCCGGACTGTCGATCACAAGGTCCGCGGTGCGAATCCCGCAGCAGCACTAATGACCTTTGACAAGACATTGGTCTACATTTGCCACACTCCACCCAGGTAAAGTAAATGGGGACCGGTAGGAAGGAATTCCTTGAATGATACCGAAATCGGTAGCCTAGCAGAGCCGGGGTAATATTGGAGCGCTTTGAGCACCTTGCAGGGTGGATATGTGCGCTATATAAACATCCAATATTATTATTATTATTATCCACCATCAACCTTACTCAAAAGAAAATTCGAACAGGAAATAAAAAAATATTTAACTGGCACTTTCACTGACTTCACTATTAAAAATACAAAGTTCACCTATATCGAACGCAGAGGTAAACCCGTTCAACTCGGCATTATTGGATATGTGCGCTATATGAATATCCAATATTAGTATTATTATTATCCACCATCAACCTTACGCAAAAGAAAATTGGAACAACAAATTAACAAATATTTAACTGGCACTTTCACTGACTTCACTACTAAAAAATACAAAGTTCCCCTATATCGAATGCAGAGGTTAAAAGGTTGTTTGACTAGGAGTAGGAATTTCTGCTTACGGTGACATCTAGTACGCGACTGCTTGTGACTTTATGGAGTAAACTTGAACGTTGCGTTAGAGCATCTCAACGATCACTCAAATACAGATTTAAGACACACATATATTTTGATTAAATTAGTTTTGGTTTTTAATGATGTTAAAAAGAGTAAATAAACCTAATGATGTTTATTTTTTATCACGATCATTATCATTATTATCATTATGCTGATTATGATTATAATCATAATCATCCGCAATATAACGTGGTCTAATGTATCGGTTTGCAGAAGGTCTCATCGTCATAACGATGATGGACCGAGGATGCGACCCCGCGCAGTATAGCCAGTTGATCCCGGCTGGAGACGTATGCCTAGACGATGCGACAGTCGCAATTATCAAAGCAGATTTGCCAGACCCATCAACCAGGCTTCCGCCCCATCTTCGTCCGATGTACCTGAATTCCAGCCTAAGCGTTTGTGTGTGTGACAGCGAGGACTTATGTACCCCGCCCTCACCTGTCGCTCCGACCATTCCCTCACCGGTCGTTCCGATGACTGAGCCTGCCCCAGGTAAATAGTAGCTGCACCATGGCGTCTTTAGAGTGAAAGTTGCGACACGCGCGCACATTCGCTCCCTAGTGTCAATAGTCATGGAGCTCCGAAAAGTTCCTCTCTAGACCAAACTCTATCTGAGAGAATTTAGGCGCTCGTTGAATGTTGTTGCTGTTAATTTGTAGAATGTTGCATGTTCATACTTTATCTTTAAATTGAGAAGAAGAAGGCAAATAAGAAAGAAGAAGACAGAAGAAGAAAGAAGAAGGAAGTAGAAGAAAAGGAAGAAGAACGTTGAAGAATAAAAAGAGGAGAAGAAATAAATAAATCGATGAATACATACTACTACTATTGCTACTTATATTTCTACTTCTACTACTACTACTACTACTAATATATCAAATAATAATAGGAACTAGACTTTAATTCGTCACTTTGACGAATTAGGTGATACGTATGCTATTTTTGTATCATGAAAGCATGCCGATGATGATCGAAAGAAACATTACGCCATTGGAGAGGAAAATCATTGAGGTTTTTCTGAATTCAAAATTAACATAAGTGAAAGATCGAACAGACAAAGGGTTCGAGGGTGCTTTACAGTTCGGTTCGGTATTGAGAGAAAATCCACTTCTCTTGATTTCGAGTAATCACATGAAACATGGGGGTGCATGGTCATATCTAGAGCAGATTTGAATTTTGATTCCCACAACGATCTTTACTGCTCACCATCTGTTTTAGGATACGAAACGACTGACATTTTTCATCATGATCTTAGCCATTCAACATTTGTCGCTTAGGTGTTGCAAAAGTCATCTTTCTATACAAAAAGCAATTCTAGCAACTGCCACTATACAGCAAAATGTCTTTCCATTCCAAATAGATTTACTCACATGCTTTGTATTTTGATAAGTAGTTTTTCAAATGAAGTAACTATTTCCTTTCCTGTCATTACTCTAATTTAAGATACCTTTTTTGACTTGATTTTCGTGTTTTCCGTCCAAAAAAGATAAATCTGTCAAAATGGTAATGATTTTTCTCGTCATTTGTATTCCACTTATTAGGTGATACGTAACGAAGTCTACGTATCACCTATTGATTTCGTCAAGTTGTTATTATTATTTAATAGGTGATACGTATGAAATATACGTATCACCTATTGATTTCGTCAAGATTTGTATTATTATATATTAGGTGATACGTATGAAATATACGTATCACCTATTGATTTCGTCAAGATTTTTATTATTATTTATTAGGTGATACGTATGAAAAATACGTATCACCTTTTGATTTCGTCAAGATTTTTGATATTTATTTATTTATTTATTATTTATTATTCTTCCTCGAATTTGTTCGCAGGATATCTCAAGACTGAATAAAGCCATTATCATGAAACTTGCCATGATGATAGATCTTAGTCTAACTTAGAACTGCGTGACTTTTTAGAGAGTCAAAATTATCGTGACGTCATCCAGGCGCCATTTTGTGAAAAACAACTTATGATCATATCTTCATAACGGAAAGGAATTTCTCATTTATAATTATCAGGATTACGATCAATATCTGTCCGGTCAATTTCAGGTCAATAAATGCGCGCAAAAATGTGCGTACGCGTTTGTGTGCGCGTTAATGCGTGCGTACAATTTTAAATTGCTCAAAATCGTTTAACACATTTTTTGCATACGTTTAAGGCCATTATAAGCATTTCATAAAAAATCGCGCAAAACACGTAGTTTTGCACGTTTTCGTTTGTCACGGCCGAACGAAAAATAATTCCTTGTATATTAGTTTTGACAGAATATTCCTCATAATTTTCTGAACAATTTGATACCATGTTCATTTCTTTATCACTATTAATAACGGAATGAGCGTCCGTTGAAGATAAATATCCGTGCGTGCAAGCTCATGTATTACATAGCATATATTGGCAAAAACATGCCTATCAAAAGTCCATTGGGATGAATAAGGACTGCCAATTTTTGTTTAGATAGAGTATGAGTCGGAGATATGATTTCATGTCTCATTTGGCCATTAAGTACATCGTGCACCCACAACAAAAAGTGAGTCATTTGACACATTTAAGCATAATTTTCGTGAGTCAGGTGTAAATTGACTCATTAGTAACAACCAATGAGTCTCTATTGACTCATTTATATTTCACCAGTGTGTCAATCATGAGCTGACGCATTTGCAAAATGCTTCGACTGACTCACATGGTCGTAAAAAATGAGTCAAGATCGACATAAGAGCATTTTAGAAGAAAAAAGTGAGTCAACTTGAAAGTGAGGCTGTATGCATGCGCGCGCATGCTTTCGTGACGTCATCCAAAATGCGCATTCTCGAGCCATATTTGAATTCCCGATCGACGACGCGACGTCGCCATCTTATATCTTGGATTCAAAAGAGTTTTGACTGCAGCTAGTGAAAAATTGGTACGCATAATTATTCATATGGTTTTAAACGATGATTTTTATGACTGGATTCGTGGGCTGAATCTTCTGATTATTATACAAATGATGCATGCGTTCATTTTACGATATCCGCACTCGAGTTGATGAGGCTGTGTGTAACTTATAGATTCTATACTGTATCGCACGAAGCCGTGTCGAATGAAAACATGCATGATCTTGCATCATTGTTTTATACAACGAAACTCCTAGATCCTTGTTATTTGATGTAAAACGAATTAATTCAAGATTGTTTCGTGACAGTATGGGTGACAAATAAATCTCAAGTTAAGGCTTAATTTAGTGCGTACAAAGTAGATTTTTCAGATTCGGGTAGCGGGACCACCGATTACACCCACAACAAAAAGTGAGTCATTTGACACATTTAAGCATAATTTTCGTGAGTCAGGTGTAAATTGACTCATTAGTAACAACCAATGAGTCTCTATTGACTCATTTATATTTCACCAGTGTGTCAATGATGAGCTGACGCATTTGCAAAATGCTTCGACTGACTCACATGGTCGTAAAAAATGAGTCAAGATCGACATAAGAGCATTTTAGAAGAAAAAAGTGAGTCAACTTGAAAGTGAGGCTGTATGCATGCGCGCGCATGCTTTCGTGACGTCATCCAAAATGCGCATTCTCGAGCCATATTTGAATTCCCGATCGACGACGCGACGTCGCCATCTTATATCTTGGATTCAGAAGAGTTTTGACTGCAGCTAGTGAAAAATTGGTACGCATAATTATTCATATGGTTTTAAACGATGATTTTTATGACTGGATTCGTGGGCTGAATCTTCTGATTATTATACAAATGATGCATGCGTTCATTTTACGATATCCGCACTCGAGTTGATGAGGCTGTTTGTAACTTAACTATAGATTCTCACTATGAACATGACAGACAATGAAAGCGGACAAAATATACAGTTCCTCAGGAAAACAAAGGAACATCCCTTCACTGCTATTATGTAAAAATGTGTAGAGCAGGTGAATATGCATGTGACACCTGTTCTACACATTTTTACATAATAGCAGTGAAGGGATGTCCCTTTGTCTACCTGAGGAACTGTATATTTTGTCCGCTTTCATTGTCTGTCATGTTCACAGTGTCTACTGTATCGCACGAAGCCGTGTCGAATGAAAACATGCATGATCTTGCATCATTTTTTTATACAACGAAACTTCTAGATCCTTGTTATTTGATGTAAAACGAATTAATTCAAGATTGTTTCGTGACAGTATGGGTGACAAATAAATCTCAAGTTAAGGCTTAATTTAGTGCGTACAAAGTAGATTTTTCAGATTCGGGTAGCGGGACCACCGATTACATCGCTAAAATGTGATATTTTAGGATATATTTTCCATTGCAAATGTGGACAGTGACTCTGGCATGGTATGGTATGTGTGTGATAGGCCTAGGGAGTAGGGGGGTCTATGTCATGATGCACCCACAACAAAAAGTGAGTCACCCTTACTCAAATTGATGAGTCACTGGTTTGTCCGTACAGCGAAACACTTGAAGGATCATGTGAGTCACTATGACTCGATACAAATGAGTCTTATTTATCTAAGACTCACTTCAAGTGAGTCTTTAAGACTCATTTGTATCGAGTCATAGTGACTCACCTGATCCTTCAAGTGTGTCGCTGTACGGACAAACTAGTGACTCATCAATTTGAGTAAGGGTGACTAACTTTTTGTTGTGGGTGTGACGTCATTATAATAGCCTTGGAAGTCAAAATACGAATACGCACATTATGACGTCAGCATCTTTATGGGAAATCGAATGTATATCTGTAAATATTGATCGATTTTCTTATAAACTTTGATATGTTGTAGCTGAGACAATCCTCCACAAGTTCATTACCAATATTTATTCATTTTAATAACGTCATTTTGGTGAAATTTGTGATTAAAGTCGACATATGTCAGATTTTTGCTTCATATGCGTGTTATGCCTATGGGAGGTGATTGGTACTAAATTCCAGTCTAGACTTGTTCATTATGCTGCGTATGTAGTGCGTCGAAATATCAGTTCAATGATTGGTAGGCTCTGCAATCAGGCGAAAATTTGAGCTTGTTTAGTAAATTAATAGTTCAATCATATAACAATTCTCTATCGAATACCTGAAGGGGGCGCTATACCACTTTTAATCATGGTCATGATTAAATGCGGACGACTGTTCAATTTTTTTGAAAGACACAGAAGATATGAAAATCTTAGAAAAAATATTAGATTCCTTCTCTCACGTATCTGGATTAAACATTAATAGGGACAAAACACAAATTATGAAGCTTGGTTCTTCTAGTCACAGTAATGAAAATTTGACCGGCATAACATTGGGTAAGATGGTTTCTCTGGTAAAAATTCTTAGAATATATTTCTCTTTGGATATTAATGTTAAAGAAGAAATGAATTATAAGGAAATACTGAGCAAAATAAAAAGATTGTTAGGGTAGTGGAAGCAACGGGATTTAACACTTTTTGGGAAAATTCAATTGGTTAAAGTTTTTGCAATCTCTAAATTACTATATGTGTCTTCTATAATGTCGGTACCACCAAGTGTTTTCAAAGAAGTTGAAAAAATATGTTTCAATTTTATATGGAATGGACATGATAAGATAACTAGACATATAATACTTGTTTGGAACAAGTATAGGTGGGCTGGTCAACTTAAATTTGAGACAAAATAGAGCAAAAATAAGCGACATACTGCTTACAAATTCTTAAAAAACAATATCATGTAGATTCATAACGTGAACTAAATTCACCTTCTATAGGCATAACACGCAAATTATGAAGTTTTTGACATGAGGCCTTTAATCAAAATTTTCACTATGATGACGTCATCAAAATGAAAAATGGTTAATACTGCGCTTGTAGAGAATTGTCTTAGCTTACAACATATCGAAATTTTGAAGAAAATTGATCAATATTTACAGAGATACAATCAATTTTACATAAATATGCTGACGTCATAATATGCAAATTCGTATTTTGAGATCCAAGGCCATTATGATGATGTCACGATACACTTAATGGCCAAATGAGACATGGAATCATATTTCCGACTCATACTCTATCTGAATATGAAAAAAAATTGAGGATCCCGGTGCATTCCAAAGAGCTATAACGGATTTTGTATAGGTATGTTTTTGCCCATATATGCTATGTATTAAAAGAGCTCGCGCGCACTGACATTTATCTTGAATTTACGCTCATCTTGTTAATAATGGTCATAAAGAGATAAACATGGTAACAAATTCCTTGAAAAAATATGAGAAATATCATGAAAGAAAAAAAAATGGCGATTCTATGTTTTGTAATGGTGTTACGCGCGAAAACGCGCGCGCATGCTCGTACGCGCGATTTTTTATAAAATGCTTAAAATGACCTGAAACGTATGCAAAAAAAATTTAAGACGATTTCGAGCATTTAAAATTTTTGCGCGCGTAATGACGCGCGGACGTACGCGCACGCGCGCGTTTTTTGACCCGAATTTGACCGGACTGATATTGACCTTGATCATGATAAATATGAATGAGATATTACTTTTGGTTATGAAGATATGATCATAAGTTGATTTTCAAAAATTTTCACAAAATGGCGCCTAGATGACGTCATCAGTCAAGGTCAAGGTCGAAAAATTTGCTGTGTTTTGTGAATATGCCTATACATATGTGTGTTAAATTTTAAGATATTTGATTGAGCCATTTTCAAATTATCTTGAACACAAAATAGTGGGTCGAAATAAGAAAAATAAATAATAAATAAATAATAATAATAAAGGCAATTTTAACAAAATTATAAGGTGGTCTGTATTAGATACAGCCCACCTAAAAAGGAATATTTTATATTTGAATTATGATAAAGGGGGTTTGAAAATGTTGAATTTCAAGTACATGATCTATGCACAGCGTGTAGTGTGGATTAAGAAACTGCTTGGTGGCAATAATGACATGAAATGGAAACAATTTTTCAAATATATATTCAGAACGGTAGGAGGAAAGTTAATATTTTTTTGCAATTATAATCCAAAAACAATCAATATTAAGGCACCCAATCTATACTTGGATTTTTTGAACATCTGGAATTATCTAAAGGAGAAGGAATATATTGTAAAAGAAACACATAATGAAAATCAAATTATCTTTAACAATACTTTTATTGAAGGTAGGATAATTCCTTTTAATGCAAAATTATTTCATGTGAACATTTTTCAAGTTAAACATTTGACCGACGCAGAAGGTGATATGAGATCAGGGGACTATTTCATAAGGAAAGGTCTTAATGTAGACGATCTGTTTTTGCTTAATGATCTATACACCAAATTGCCAGCTGCCTGGAAGATTAAGAGAATTTGCAGAGGGAGAGATGATACTCTAAATGACACTGTTGATCTTTCCAACATTAACTTTATCATTAACAAAACAGTATATTCTTTTGAGTCTGTCTCTTCCAAAATGCTCTATAACATTTTTATTGCTATAATACAAGATGCATTTGCTTTTAAACATCCAGAGGTAATAGCTTTAAATCTAGATAAGTCGGAAACTACAACATGTTTCTCAATCCCCAGATTTTCCACTCTAGATGGGAAGTTAAGGGAATTTCAGTATAAACTTTTACATAACATCATATTTTGTAATGATAAATTGTATCTTTTTGGTTTAATACGGTCAAATTTATGTTCCTTTTGTAGAAAAGAAGTAGAAACCTATCGTCATATCTTCTTTGAATGTTCTGAAGGGACCAGAATATGGAATGAGATGGGAAACAGTTTAAAGATGTTTCAGTTTCTTAATATGCATTGGATTGATGTGTTGCTTGGTTTCAGAAAAAATATGAAAGATAATATATTGTTAAATCATGTATTGATTATGGTCAAATATATGATTTACAGTAATCGTAAAAATGGAAAGTTCCCAACTAGTAAAGAAATATGTAAGGCTGTAGAGAACTCAAAAAAAGTTGAACATGAAAAAGCAAAATTAAAGGACAAACTGCCAATACATTATCAAAAATGGGAAAATTTTACCCCTTAAGGCAGGGGAACTGATTGTATGTATATTGTAATTCCTGTTTCCTGTTCACTCACTCACTTTCCCATCGATCCGAACATTTATCTGCTATCGTGTTTGCTTGTTTTTTTATATTTCATATTTATATATTTTTTAAATAACGGTATAGTTACAGACCTCCACTGATACAAGACCCTTATATAGTTATCATGAAAAATGCACCGTATTAGTATATGTAAATATAACACATTTTGCCATGGGTTATGAAGCAGCACCTTCACCTTATACTTTTTGTTTATAAAAGAAAATCTTTGTTCAGATTGCTTAATTTATATTGAACTAATTAATTTGCATATTATGTTGTAAAAATTGTTCCTTTTTATAATGTTGTATTCAAGTATTACCGTCACCTTCTCCTTTTTTTAAAGGAATTGGGGCACATTCTGTACACTTGTTTGAATGTGTACTATATTAGTTTGGATACTTATGGACAATATTTTTTAAATATGTCTGTGTTTATAATGTATGAGACAATGTACTACATGTATGTTTATACTGTAAGAACAGGTGTGTTCCAACTCATCGTTTTGTATAATTATGAAGATCTGAATAAAGGCAAAAAAGCTTTAAAAAAAAAAATGGTCATTTAAAACTAAAAAATCATCATTATCAATATCGTCATTGTCGTATTTATGAATATTATCATTAGATCATCATTGGCAAACTTTGATGATACAAAAATAGCTTACGTATCACCTAATTCGTCAAAGTGATGAATTAAAGTCTAGTTATGATTTGTTTTAGTATATGATTAGACTGGTGTGATTCATTATGATTATATCGATTCAACGTTTGGTGCCGAGGTGTCTTGAAGATCAGACTTTCCCATGCCATTTCAGCGTTCATTTTCAAATTCATTTTACGCCCAAAGAAAGAAATTAGTTTTAGTGACATTTTCTTAACTGGCATGGACACACTACGTTTTGTGGGACGATGAGATTTTTTCAAAATATCTTTTCTTTCTTAGGCCATGTTTTTGCAAAAAGATGCTAACTTCCCAAAAAATATTTAGTTCATTTACTTCATTTGAATTATGTATTAATATATTTTAAAAAAATTAGGAATTTATCCCTGAACTGTAATTATTTGTATTGAGCATGACAGTTTTGACTTCTTTTTACCTGTTCACCGCCAAATGAAGATAAATATGTCAAGAGGGACATTATTTTCTTATCCCCTTTATCCCATCTATTGTCTTTGGAACTGAATTTGCACAGATATCAACGATTGTTCTCCCGATCCTTGTGAGAATGGAGGAATTTGCAGTGATGGAGTGAACACCTTTACTTGTGCCTGCGATCCTGGCTATACTGGGCCTACGTGTGGAACAGGTAAGATATAGAGTCAAAGCAGATTACATACTACACTTTTTATATAAAACAATTGCTCCTTGTTCATCAAAACATTATAAATAAACTGTTATTATTTGTATTTAGAAAGCAAGTTTTGACTTCATTTTAGCTTTTCACCGCCAAATGAAGATAAATATGTCAAAAGGGACATTACTTTCCCATCCCTTTTTCCCCATTTATTGTCTTTAGAACTCAATTTGCAAATATTAATGAGAGCGAATCCTTCATGATTCAGCCGCGGACCAAAACAAACAAACCATTATCGGGGCAATGTGGCAAGGGATATCGGCTCTAACATAACAACGGGCAAGATCGGGCAGCCAAATTTGGTATCAACTTAAAGCTTAGACACAAGACAAAATGGTGGTATTAAAATTTAAGCGGAACTCCGCGTAAATCTAAATATTTCCTCTGGATTTATAAAAAAACATGGATAATTAGTCCATTTTTCGGTGAATTACCTTATAATATATCATTAAGATTGTTTTTCTATTAATTTTAACCAATTCATGCAACGAAATGAACTATCAGGAACATGTGAGAGCAATTTCATATCAATAACTTAAGAACTTCATATTAAATTGAAAGATTTATAAAATAAGTCACTTTGCACTAAATATCTGAATATGTAGGATTTTGCTGTTTGAAGGAGTATATGTATACCCTTAATGTGCATACCGGAATTAATCATACTGAGGTATTCCTCAATGTGTTACTTTTCAACTGGGCAAGAACAAAATTCGAAAAACATAAATCACCACAAATGAGTTTTGGCGCACTTTGGTTCCCCCCTGGCCCACTGTGCGGCGGGTCCTGAGGCCCTGTTCGCAGAGGGCAGGGCCAGTGCCCTTATTTCCTAATGTAATGGTTTCTTCCTGGGCGTTGTTCCAGGGGGTGGGTTTGGGTGTCATTTTGAAGGCCGCGTTTTGGCGGTCTCCCAATTCCCTTCCGTCTTTTTATCTTCGGGGATGTCACCTCTGGGAAGGTGTTGTGGTGTTGTTTGCAACTGCGTCCCTGCGGGCGGTTTCGGCTGCCTTTGTTCCCCAGTAATCTCCTTCTTGTTCGGGACATGCTTCCCGGTTCATTTGTGTGCTGGTCTAGCAAATATTAAAAGGTAGATACATTGATTTTTTGTGGTAAATAAGAAAAATCAGAAGTGATTTTATTATTTACTATATAAGTCTATGTATCTACCTATGTCCCTCTCTCCGTCCCCTCTCTCCGTCCCCTCTCCTTGCGGGCAACATGTCCGAAGCTATGTCTTTGGAGGCTCGTGAAAGAGGATGAATGGCGGACGTTAGATGTGCACGCGAAGGCGATGTATGTGGGTGGGGGCATGCGCGAGTGTGACGTTTTTAAAGAGTTCTCGAAAATAGCGTAGTTTAGATAAACTAGCAAATAATAGGTAGATACATAGATTTATATAGTAAATAATAAAATCAGTTCTGATTTTTCTGACTATTCAGTGACTCAAAGTCATCGTGACGTCATCCTGGCGCCATTTTGTAAAAATCAACTCATGGTCATATCTTTATAACGGAAAGCCATTTCTCATTCAAATTTTTCAGTGACCACCAGTGACCACTGCTCCATCTTGCTGAAGTCAATTATGAACTAGTAACAAAGAACAGAAGTACTATACTTACCCGCCCACTAAAAGACCCATCCATAAAAGAATTTGGCCAATGGATTGTTGATTATGGTTGAGACGATGTTTATACTGAGTTGTCAAGTAATGAAATTGTCAATGTGTTCAATAGTTCATTACATAATGCTTACAGAGCAGTCAGGTAATATAAATCATCAAACAAATCTACAAATTAATTCATTTAGCTATTTTTGGGGGTATTGGTCCATTGTGCATTCAAACATGGAAGTCGTTTTGTAATTTTTTGTAATTTGTTTGTAATTATTATGCAAAATCATAATCACCGATAAAATGATTTTTTCACGAATCTTTCTTTTTTCAGTTTCACATTCCACAGGAAGTTCTAGTGGTGTCGGTGAGAATATTTTATTTTACGCACTTAATATTATGAAAAGTAAAGTACGCTGATGTTATAAGCTGAAAAATGTAATGCGATGTGAATTTAAGAGCCTTTTTCTTTGGGGGACCCTAAAGTCCAAAAATCAATGAATGAAAATTCAATAATCCTTCTCTGTCCATACATTCTCAGGGGAAATACCGGGGAGGGAGTTTAACAAAATGGGTCTTTCCTCTCCCCTTCTGACAATCAGCCAGTGAGAATGAACTGCACGTGAAGTGTTCAATTTATGTATATCAGCGGCGAATCCCTAGATTCGTATTAAAGGAATAGTTGAGTTTTGTTGCGGAGGGCGCTACACAAAATAATTTGTTTGTGAGATAATGAAAAACTAAGTGTCAAATTTGAAAGAATATACAATTTATTTTACAAAATCATCTTTGTTTGATCAAAATCGGTAAATATAACCATTAAACTGGCACTGAATTTAAATTCACAACTTTTGGGGTTCTAAAAATACCTTCATAGCAATTTTAGGTTCTAAAAGGGCACTGGAAATGTCATAAATAAGAATAAGAGCAATAACCATGCACCTTAAATGCATTTGCAGTCTTAAAAGAGAACTCAACTATCCTCTTAAGCAAAAATATACACCGTAAATCAGAGGTTTAGAAGTTGTGGAATGTTTGTCAATGTTTAACGGTGCAGTTACATTTCCACATAAAACATAGCCATAAAACCTCGTTCAAATTTGAGGTGGTAAACCAAGGCGGTTCTATTTATTAAAAAAACGATGATGACGTAAATGTAGGCTTAATATGCTACATATTTATATGTGTGGTAACACCGTATTAAAGCTTTGTAGATGCTCATAGGACATTTGTTGCACGTACCTGTCATTTATTCATACGTTATTATTAAAAAAACAATCACGAAGTTTATGTTATCCAGCTAATAAAATATAGATACCAGTACGTTCCAGTACGTGACAACACGATGAAAGAAATTGTGTTACGTGTTGTAACGTGTCGTAACGTGGTTATCGTTGTTACATGGTGATACATTGTGTAACATGGCCTTACGTGACGTTAAGTGGCGATACTTGTTTTTACGTGGTGTTGTGTGGCGATACGTCGTCGTGGTACGTGGCATTGTTATAAGCCCAATTATTAGCCAATTGTAATGACCATTGCAGAATCATTTCATTTGATATATTCAATGCAATTATCGCTTTCAGAGGTACGACTTGCCGGATCAGGTAGCTCCGCCAATCAAGGTCGAGTTGAGGTGTATGCCAATTGGCAATGGGGAACAGTATGCGACGATCTTTGGGGGCCGGAAGACGCTGATGTAGTGTGCAGGCAGTTGGGCTTCTCTGGAGCTTCTGGGTACACGAAAAAAGCCGAGACTTTTGGCGCAGGCTCAGGACCCATTCTTCTGGACAATGTGAGATGTGTAGGCAACGAAACTTCAATCATGGACTGCCCGAAGAACGCAATCGGTGTCCACAATTGCCGTCACTCTAAAGATGCTGGAGTGATATGTCGCGTTGCTCAGGGTAAATCAGCTGAATCTCTAAACAGACTCCGACTTTTGTTCCTGCTCCGAAAATACTTTTCCGTGCTTGGTTTCGTAATCAGGGGAGAGGGGGGCGTACCCATTGTAGTTGTTCCACTGTTGTCACTCCTGTATGACAAATGCAGTACATGCTTTCTCCCGTTTAAAGGAATAGTTGAGTTATGTTGCGGAGGGCGCTAAACAGAATAATTTGTTTTTGAGATAATGAAAAACTAAGTGTCAAATTTGAAAGAATATACAATTTAAATTACAAAATCATCTTTGTTTGATCGAAATCGGTAAATATAACCATTAAACTGGCACTGCATTGGTATGATCGTATTCAATCTAAATTCACACATGTTGGGGTCTAAAATCACCTTCATAGCAATTTTAGGTTCTAAAAGGGCACTGGAAATGTCATAAATAAGAATAAGAGCAATAACCATGCACCTTAAATGCATTTGCAGTCTTAAAAGAGAACTCAACTATCCTCTTAAGCAAAAATATACACCGTAAATCAGAGGTTTAGAAGTTGTGGAATGTTTGTCAATGTTTAACGGTGCAGTTACATTTCCACATAAAACATAGCCATAAAACCTCGTTCAAATTTGAGGGGGTAAACCAAGGTGGTTTTATTTATTAAAAAAACGATGATGACGTAAATGTAGGCTTCATATGCTTCATATTTATATGTGTGGTAATACCGTATTAAAGCTTTGTAGATGCTCATAGGACATTTGTTGCACGTACCTGTCATTTATTCATACGTTATTATTAAAAAAACAATCACGAAGTTTATGTTATCCAGCTAATAAAATATAGATACCAGTACGTTCCAGTACGTGACAATACGTTGAAAGAAATTGTGTTACATGTTTTACGTGTCGTTACGTAGTTATCGTTGTTACATGGTGATACATTTTGTTACATATCCTTACGTGAAGTGGCAATACCTGGTTTTACGTGGTGGTATGTGGCGATACGTCGTCGTGGTACGTGGCATTATTATAAGCCCAATTATTAACCAATTGTAATGACCTTTGCAGAATTATTTCATTTTATATATTCAATGCAATTATTCCTTTCAGAGTTGCGGCTTGCCGGATCAGGTAGCTCCGCCAATCAAGGTCGAGTTGAGGTGTATGCCAATGAGCAATGGGGAACAGTATGCGGCGATCTTTGGGGGCAGAACGACGCTAATGTAGTGTGCAGGCAGTTGGGCTTCCCTGGAGCTTATGGCTACACGAACGCCCAGACTTTCGGCGCCGGTTCAGGACCCATCCTTATGGACAATACGAGATGTGTAGGCAACGAAACTTCAATCATGGACTGCCCGAAGAACGCAATGGGTGTCCACAATTGCCAGCACTCTGATGATGTTGGAGTGATATGTCGCGTTGCTCAAGGTAAATCAGCTAAATCTCTAAACAGACTCCGACTTTTGCTCCTGCTCTGAAAAATACTCTTCCGTCCTTGGTTTCGTAATCAGGGCAGTAGCGATTCGAATGGGGGGGGGGGGGGATTAAAGGGGGCTCAAATCCCCTGCCGCTGTACAAATAAAACTAAATAAATACACATCTTCAAGCACTCGACCTCTCCCACCCCGAAACAAAACGATTATAACAAGTAATGTCCGTGCAGACCTTCTACCCAGGTTTAGGAAATGGGTACCATGTGGGAAATTATTCCCTGCATGCTTTTTGGGCCTTAGGGCAGTTGGTTTAAAGCTACGGTGATGATAATACTTTGTAGGCGCCATGAACCTCCCTCGGAGATAACTTTAGCCGTTGCCCCCCGGGTTGCTTACAAGCTTACATATGTTTTCTTAGCAGTCAGATAATACAAACCATCAAACAAACCTACAAATTATTTCATGCATCCATGTTGGGGGTATTGGTCCATTGTGCAATCAAACATGGAAAATTGTTTGCTCACATCAATTTATCCCTCAAGACATATGTGTGGGCAATAAGAATGTAGGTACAAATATCATGTAATGCATATACTAGAGGCATTATGGAAAGAACTGGTTTCGGTTTCCGTGGTTTCATGATGAAGTGGTTCATTCGCTTAACTCGTAATCCTAGGGTTGAGGGTTCGAAACCCAGTCTGGCACTTGCGTCCTCTGGCAGAACACTTATCTCCAGCCAGGTGTAAATTGGTACCTGGCAATTACTGGGATAGTTATTTCGGGGCCATTAGAAGGTACAGCATTGATGATAATGGTGAGGCTTCCCTTGGTAAACAGGATTTAATTTTCCATTTTCACCTAGTATTTAAACATTTTTAAGGGATCACACTGACTTGCTAAATTGTAAATATTATGCAAAATCATAATCACCGAGGAAAATTAATTTTTCATAAATCTTTCTTTTGTTTTCCTTTTCACATTCCACAGGGATTTCTCGTGGTGCAGGTGAGAACATTTTATTTTACGTACTTAATATTATAAAAAGTAAAAGACGCTCATATGATTTGCTGAAAGACGACGAAAATAATAAAGGGAAGAGGAGGGGGCGTACCCACTGTAACTGTTCCACTGTTGTCACTCCTGTACATGCTTTCTCCTGTTTAAAGGAATAGTTGAGTTTTGTTGAAGAGGGCGTTGCACAAAATAATTTGTTTGTGAGATAATGAAAACAATAAGTGTAAAAATGGAAAGAATATACATTTAAAATTACGAAATCATCTTTGTTAGATCATAATCAGTAAATATAACCATTTCTGATATTTGTGGTGCCCCATAAACATTCGGTAATTTGTAACCGGCCGTTGAAAAACGAGATACCGCCTTATACGTTTTATTCCGGCAGCCAATGCCAACATTGGATTTTTGTTGGCTGTTTTCGTGTTGGTTATAAAACGCACAACCAGCCGGCCCGTGTATTGTTATTATTAATAAATTAATTAATCAATGGTCACCGCATTTTGTTTTTGTTTAAGTGGAGCTGAATTGGTATGATTGTATTTAATCTAAATTCACACATGTTGGGGTCTAAAATTACCTTCATAGCAATGTTTAGGTTCTAAAAGGGCACTATAAATGTCATAAATAAGAATAAAAGCAATAACCAAGCACCTTGAAGGCATTTGCAGTCTTAAACAAGAACTCGACTCTCCTTTTAAGCAAAACTATACACCGAAAATGAGAGGGTTAGAAGTCGTGGTCTTTGTTCAAGTTGTTAACGGTGCAGTAACATTTCCACATAAAACATAGCCATAAAACCTCGCTCACATTTGAGGCGGTAAACCAAGGCGGTTCTATTGATTTAAAAACAAAATGGTGACGTAAATGTATGTTATCCAGCTAATAAAATAAAGATACCAGTACTTGGCAACACGTTGAAGAAATTGTGTAACATGTTGGTACGTGTCATTACGTGAAAATCGTTGTTACATGGTGATACATTGTGTTACATGGCCTTACATGACTTTAAGTGGCTATACCTGGTTTTACGTGGTGTTTTGTGGCGATACGTCGTCGTGGTACGTGGCATTATTATAAGCCCAATTGTTAACCATTTTTAATGACCATTAGAGAATTATTTCATTTCAAATATTCAATGCAAATATCCCTTTCAGAGGTGCGACTTGCTGGATCAGGTAGCTCCGCCAATCAAGGTCGAGTCGAGGTCTATATAAATGAGCAATGGGGAACAGTATGCGACAATGGTTGGGGGATCAACGACGCTGATGTAGTGTGCAGGCAGTTAGGCTTCCCTGGAGCTTCTCGTGCCACGAGAGATGCCAAGACTTTTGGCGCAGGCTCAGGACCCATCCTTCTGAACAAAGTGAAATGTGTAGGCGACGAAACTTCAATACTGGACTGCATGAAGAGCGCAATCGGTGTCCACAATTGCCTTCACTCTGATGATGCTGGAGTCATATGTGACATAGGTAAATCACGTAAATCTCCAAACAAAATCTGTCTTGTACTCCTGCTCCGATAACTATTCTTCCATGATTGGTTTCGTCATCACGGCAGTAGCGATTTTAATGAGGGGGGGGGGGGGGGGTTGAAGGGGGCTCTAATCACCTGCCTCTAAACAAATACAAATAAATAATAACAAATCATTAATCACTCGACCTCGCCGACTCCAAAATAAATCGGTTTTAATAAATTAAATCAAAGGGCTTGCAGACAATCCATGTAAGAGCTCAAAGGCCTGACTTCATCAAAAAATGAACAGAATGAAATCTTCTAGAACCGCGACAAGCTAGATATAGGATTAGAGTAGAGTGTGCGATAGGGTTGTACGGATAAGTTTAGACTTATAGGCCCGAATTTACAAAGGAGGTTTGTTGACAAACCGAGATTTATGTACGTCATATGACGCGTTTTAACGCGTTTTTTACAAACCTAGTTTGTAAATAACAAAAGGAGGTTTGTCGAAACAAAAGGAGGTTTGTCGACAAACCTCCTTTGTGAATTCGGGCCATTGTGTTAACTTTTTTATGTTTGGTCCTGATACGAAGTTAGAAACTCGGTTAGGGTAGTATTTGGACCACGGAAAAACTGTTCCCGAACATGGATCGTACAATCAACCCAACTTATGAACGATGGGAGTAGTGTGGTCCAATGTATATCTACACTTTCGCTCATATAGTTGGAATATTTTTTTTTTTTTTTTTTTTTTTTTTTTTGGGGGGGGGGGGGGGGGGAAGACGACACTTTTTATGTTTTGGTCTCGAAATTTGAAAATTTGACATTTTGTTGCGATGGGGGGGGGGGGGGGGGGGTAAGGACACCTTTTTTAGGTCAGCCATTGGCATTATTTTTTTTTTTAAATAAAAACAAAAAAACAAAATAACAACATCAAAATGGGGGGGGGGGGGTTCACAAAAAACATACACAAAACATACATAACAAAACTAAGGAGGGGGGGGGGTTAACCCAACCCCCCCCCCTTGCCTACGCGCCTGATTGTAGCTACCTATTATTCAACAAATACTTAAAAAAATACAGCCATTACATTTTTATTTGATAGCTGCCTTTTATGAAACAAAAGTATTATGAATTATAAAGCATATTTTAACTAACACATTTGACAATTATGTTTTCGGATGAATAGTCGAAATACGTTCGTATTTGTTTGTCTTTGCAATAGTTCAATACTATCTTGTTTTTTCTTGTTTTTTCAATTTTCTTTTTAACGACAATGTGATATGAAATTCAATTCTATTAGTATTATCATTTTCATTCAGAGCTGAGATTGCCTGGTTAGACATTTAATAAATATATGTTTAAGTGCAATTATTGATATAGGGTATGTAGAGTTTAATGATTAAAAAAAAAAAGACTGAGGTTTGAAAAAAAATGGAAAGACGGAAAGTACATGTGTAGTTCTCATTCAGACCCCGACGTTATGCATATTCAATGAAAGAATAGTATTTTGTGTTAATACAATTAATGCAACAAGAATGAATTTAAAATGTTTGTTTTTTTGTATCTCCCCTTTACCGTAAATATTGTATCAGCTGAAAGACGCAGCATGGAGGAAATGGAGTTATATCATAACATAGAAGAACAGGTAAGGATCATCTTCAAAGACAGATAAGAATGGATTTTAAAAATATGTATTGCTTTCAACTACATGTAGTAAATGCACCATGTGTGCGTACATATATAAATATACACAGTACGTATCGAAAAAGTGTTCCCAACTTTAGTAGCTTCTAACTAAAATGTTGTAACCTATGTGACTTTAAATCATACTAAAATGGTAAAGGGTAACTAATACGATGTATAATGACACCCTATTCATAAGTGTGCTGACACGGTTGGCTTTTTTTTAAAGTATTGTCAAAATCCTCTTGTACAAAGTTTGGGCTGAAGCAATGAACGTGGGTCAAAAACAATTATGTTTGTGTTATCTCATTCCAAAACAAATGCTCACTTCATTTGCAATGATAGTCACTGACTATAAGGAGATTGCAAAGAAAAGGTGTTTATACCAACTCAAATTGAAGCAAATGCCTATTACAAGCTAAATTTATGATAGTTACTTCACTATGATGATTGCAATCTTGACTTCATTCGCATCCCTTGTTTAAGGTAACCCTTTTCATTGGCTGATACGAAATTGGATAAAGTTTATTTAGGGAGTTATCTTATTATTAAAGTCTACGGTCAATTTCCTTGATATTTATTTTCATACGTGTTCTTTCTTACCTTTGGGTTTAGTAACCTATGAGTTTTAATTCGCTATTTGAGATAAAAACGTTATGCTCCTTATGCGTCTGAACTGCCGCAACGGAAAATGAGCAGAGAGAACTATCATGAGACAGGAAGTTAGTAGGCTGTTCAAAATCATTATGGGATTTCCTATGGATTGAAACAAGTTTCTGTGAAAGCCTAGATACATTGTATCATTTTAAGCAATGAATCATTGAATCACGAGGCATAATGTAACTTTTAAGAGGATTTAGGACCAAAGAATCACATGCATACTGCCTGAACCGCATTTGTTGCATCAGTCAAGACTTGGTACAAGGCAATTTTGACAACACTTTTTTCTAAAGACGCTAGTGCTCAGTCACCCGTTTCAGAAATATTATGAATAGGGTATCATTGGAAAGAAAACAGACCACTCTTCACCATGAGGTGGATGTAATTACTCAAGAATGAAAGGTGGAAGAAGTGAACAAGGGCCTTTATGGAATACTTTATAATAAAATTAATAATATTCGGTTCTTGTATAGCGCATATCACATAATAACATCTCTTCGCGCTTCCAAAGAGCTTCGGAAATTATTACACCGGCTTTAGCATGGCTGCCATTACGGTGCTCCAGCATTTCAAGGAAATAATTTCTGCCAGGTACCAACTTACCTCACCTGGGTCTAGTGTGGCAGAGTACATAAGTGCCGTGGTGGGACTCGAACCGCGGACATATCTATTAGACCACGACACCTCTACACATTTACATATAAGCATATACAAACAAAAAATTGTAACAAATACATTTTTCACATTCGCTGAAAATTACAAAACTTGGTAAGGCTGTGAATAATTTAGTTGTGAACTGTATATAAAGCGCATCCCAGAAAAAAAGACGAAACCTGAAGACAAACGATTACTATGAGTGATCTATTAGCAGGATGATAATAATTATTTCATAAAGTATAACTAATGTACTTTCCAATGATGCTTTGATTGAACTAATCCATACTGTTTCACCGAGGAACTTATTAACTCTTAATGATACTTATACACAAATTATAACAACAATAATAATAGCGCACATATCAATCCCAGAAGATGCTCGAGGCGCCTAAAAAGTACTACTTTATTAAATCCTAGCTTTACTCAACCTGCCATAAAGCGCTCAAAACAATGAATGAATTCTTACAAGGTACTCATTTACTTCCATCCGGGTGGAGAGGGGCAAATGTAGATCGATGTCTTGCTAAAGGACATTAGCGCCGCGGCGAAACTCGAACTGCGCCCTAATATTGTGATTCTCAGTCCGGTGACGTATCGTGGAGGTGTCATTCACTAGATCCTCAATCCAAGGATTGATGGTTCGAATCCCAGCCCTGCACTAGTGCCTTTTTTGACAACACATGCCACTCTCCACTCAGGTGCAAATGGGTACTGAACAAATGTTGGGGTAATAACTACAGGACCCTAAGGAAGCGCGGCAATGCTGATGATAAGGCTTCTTTGGGGAAACAACATTTTAGTTGTAGTAGTAGTAGTAGTACAGTGGCGGATCCAGGGGGGGGGGCACAGTGGGTACGTGCCCCCCACCCCTCCCCTGGTAAAAAGGAGAAGAAAAATGGAGGGGAGAAAGAAAAGGGAAGAGAGAAAGAAGCAGAAACGAGGGAGGAGAGAAAAGGGGAAAGGAGAAAAAGGAGGGGGAAATGAAAAGAAGGGAAGAGAGAGGAGAAAAAAGGCGGAAAAGGAAGAAAGGGGGAAATACGGAGGAGAGGAAAGTGGGAAAGGAGAATAATGAGAAGGAAAAAGAAAGAAAGGGGGATGGTATTTTAAAAAAAGGTGTTTTTTACCTGGAAAGGGGTGGGGGCACGCAATTTTAAGTCGAACATGACTAATACCAAAAATTGTATCTCCTTTATAACTTCTAACTTGTAACTAATAACTTAGTCTTGAATTACTTTTCCGATATACCTATTGTAAGTGCTCTTTCAGCAGATTGTCCCGCCATTAATCATTCCCCAGTTCCTCGTTTCATTGTCATATTATTTTCTGTCATCCCTGTGGCCACGAAGAGTTCAATCGTGCCTACTGCAAAGTTTATATCCGTTTCGCAAGCACATTTTTCCATAGCCTACATGTAATGATTATTGCTTCCAGTTTGAACTTCAACCATTTCCCCTTCAGTTTAAAGGATCTAGAAGTGATGAATTGTGGAAATTGTATATGTTACTGTAGTAAGCTGTTAATGTACTTTGGAAGAATTTTTAGGGGGGTTAGAATTAGTTAAAATGTTATGTGCATAGAAAAATGTCATCAGACCCACACAGTATCCGCATCCTCATTGGGTCAAACCCCCCTTAAACTGTTACTTGATTTAAAAAGACGTTATCATGCACTGCTTTTTATGGAATCCATTATGTTAGTATATAGATGCCAGGAAAACATCATTTACGGGGGTTTAAAATAACTTTACAAATCGCCTCGCCGCTACGCGGCTTGTGATCGATGCCTCGCGTCGAAATTAGGTCAACCCCGATCTTAAAATGTTACTTGATTTAAAAAGACGCTATCATGCACTGCTTTTCATGGTCTCCATTATGTTAGTATATAGATGCTAGGAAAACATCACTTTAATACGGGGGTTCAAAATAGCACCATAAAAATCGCCTCGCCGCTTCGCGGCTCGTGGAGGCATCGTCATTGGGTCAAACCCCGCCCCCTCCCTTAGCAAAAAGCTAGATCTGCCCCTTGATCCCTACTCTTGGAGGGGGTAGGAGAAAGCAATTTTACGTGATATTACTCCAGGAAGTGCCTGAACCACCCCACTGGGTCGCTCCGCTCCCTCGCCGCTGACGCCTTGCTCTGTCGCTTCGCTCCATCGTTTTTCATATATTTCACCCCTAGCGATTTTGTGCCCCCCACCCCCCCCCCCCCGGTAAGAAATTCCTGGATCCGCCGCTGTAGTAGTAGTAGAACAAGTGAGCCATTTGACAAACATATGAATCTTAAACCCAATATTAATACAATTCAATGATAAATGTCAATCCTAAGCTTTGTCTTTAATGTGGGTATCCTGACAACGACTTAATTGTCTGTCTGACGTCAGCACATGTCCCTGGATAGACCTGGACCATTGGTTCCATCTTGTCCCTCAGTTCCACTTACAGTACAGCTACATAGATCCTAAACGCCAACTTCTTATTTGTGTTTACATATTTACACTGATTCCGATTTGTCCAATGTGGTATCGCAAGTACCACCAGGTTATCCTCTATCAGGTCAGAGAACATGATAAATATAAAAAAATAATATATTTATGTGTGAATGATTAATTGCAGCATTTTGAATTTGACCGTTTTGTAAATAACTTGGTCACATTTTTCAAGTCATGTTAGTAATCGATTCATTTCTTCATATGGTTATGTGTTATACTCGACTGGTTGTGAGTTCGCGGAGTGAGCTTGGACAGTGTGTAAGACCCTCACAGAGATATAGAAGCATGACTGCTCAATGGGATTTGCTCACGCTGACAGCAGGAGTATCATCATCATCATCATTATTATCATTGTGTTTTATTTTCTTACAAACAGGTGGCTGCTGAAGAACGATCCAATGCCAAAAAGGATGCTGACTTGAAGAAGAAAAATGTCCTCCAGGCTCTATCTGATTTCCTGGCCAAACTCAAGGACAAATAGATGATATAAGGCAGCGGACACACTGAACTTGGGGCGGACTGGGAGCTAAGATATATAGAGGCTTTTTTTCTGCACGTTCGCTTGGCCGTTTATTCATTCACGGTTGGGTGATGTCACTTTATATAAATAGGTGTGACGCGCGATCGTTACAGTGGAGTCGGAAAGGACCCTATTTTGTGCATACTTTCAAGAACATTTTCCCCACAAATAAAGAAAACATGACCCATTTTGCCCAAGAGCTGGTACAAAGATTAGGCTCTAGATACAATCCATATGTTTAGCTTTAATATCGAGTACACAAACATAAAAAATAGGCCCCTTTAGCCTGTTTTCGAGAAGAAAAATAAAATATACGCGTTCACATGTTTGTGATTAAATATCACCCCTTTACATCAATTTCATGCTCTTTAAAAAAAATTCCTCTTTTCAAATCCGCAATCATTCCCGCCAACTACCCATTTTACACGAAATTTCTACCTATCATGTGCCACACACCGTGTCAATAAGCAGTGATACCAACGCGAAGAGACTTAACACATTTTGACAAAAGTTGGATTCCAGGGCCGTCCCCTAGTCTATACCCCCCAACATTACGAATTGCCTAAATTTTACTAACCCTAGGTTTCTAACCACTGTGCTAATTTTGTTACCTTAAAGGGATAGTTGAGTTCTGTTGCAGAGGGTGCTACACAACATATTTTGTTTGTGAGATGATGAATAACTGATTGTTAAATTTGAAAGAACACACAATTTAAATGACGAAGTCACCTTTGTTTGAGGAAAATCGGTTCAGATACGGCTGAAATATCCATAAATATAACGAATTCTAATACTTGTGTACCACCACAAATAAGAGATAATTTGAAAAAGCCGTTAAAAAAACGAAATAGCGCCTTTTACGTCGTATTTCAGCCAATGCCAATGTCCGCTTTTTTTGTTGGCATTTTCGTTATGGTGATATTACGCACAACCAGCTGGCCCATGTATTGTTATTTTTAATTAAATAATTAATTAACTGTCACCGTATTTTGTTTAAAGGGGAGCTGAATTGGAATGATCGTGTGGCTAAATTTCACACATTTTGGGGTCTAAAATTACCTTCATAGCAATTTTAGGTTCTAAAAGGGCACTAAAATGTCATAGATAAGAATGAGAGCAATAACCCAGAACTTTGAAGGCATTTGCGATCTGAAAAAAGAACTCAACTATCCCTTTAATTCCTTTGAAGAGAAACCATCTTCATAAGCTCAGTAAGAACGCGCAGCAATATTTGTTATTTTTGCTATGGTTTACCAGGTCTATCTGAACGAGAGAGTGAGAAAGAAAAGGTTAAGGCTTCAGAATTCTCAATCCATCAAGGGGGGAGGGGGGGCACATGTCTCAACAAGTGCTAACAAGCTCCCCCGAATATCCCTAGTTATCTCTCTGTTTCTCTCTCTCTCCCTCTTTCTTTCTCCATTTCTTTCTGTTTTTTAAACGTTCATCTAAAATACAATTTGATAAACACTGTTTAATAAAGGCAATATTTTTGCTATAGAGATTATATCGTTCTTTACTTTGTATTGTACAGGGTCATTTCAAACGGACATGCTTATGTAACTGAGCAAACTTTCCTTCCCTGTATTAACGTACTCTTTCATTAAAACATGATCTATTCATTGACTAAAAAACAATTATTTGGTTGACTATTCTCTGTTGTCCTCACATGAGTAATGACTGATGCACACATTTTTATCGATACACATTTCTTTTTGATATTCTGATTATTGGGCGTTGTTATTAGTTTATTATCATTATCATTACTTTATTTATAATAACATGATAGCAAAGACTTATACAATAGACTTGTGCGTCACCTATTTATGCGTTCAACACAGCTGATTGTATATAAAACCGTCACATGTATATTTCTCCCTGCTTCAACCGTGAATAGGGGTGCCAACAAAAAATGAAAACTTCCTTGTCTCACACAAATAGCTCTAGAATCAAAATGTCCTACCCAAAATGTATGATCTTGACTTCATCTTAATAGGATAGGGTTTATTAACTCAGGAAAACAAATATATATTATATACATTTGTTCTTTTTCCATTTTTTTAAGATTAAAGATTTCATTCAAAATAAATCATTACGTGAAGAATCAATAGGAATAATTCCATACAAATACAAAATTTAATTTTGTTTTCTTAATTCACAAAACAGTGAGCAAGAAGGGGAATAATACACACACACACACACACACACACACACTGCATGCAACCTGTTCCGGAGATTTCCTTCCTCAAAAAATTCACATTACATAAGAATTATCATAGTATGTAATACAAAGCAAGATCTACGTACGATAAAAAACATTTCATGAATTACAATGAACATAGAAAAATCTCAGATCATACATGTTTGCACATTTGTTCTTTCATGTAACAGTTAATAATCAAAACAACCATAGAGGAAGGTATGAATTTTACCTAGCCCGACCCAATCAACACACTTGCACACGCTAAACTCACACCACACAAACTCTTCACCGCCCCCCCCCCCCCCAGCCCACCCACCTCACACCCCCTTCACGCCGACACACACAATGCATGCAACATGTTCCGGTGTGTTCACCTGTACAAGAGAGAGAATTAATAATAATAATAATACCCACATCCATTAATGTAAAAATGCATCGATTTGTTCCCATTTCTGTAAGTTCCTCCCCAGTTTCCCCTTTTTGAAGGCTTTTTTGTATTCCTCGTCTCTGTAATCTTTAATCATATGTACTACTTTCTGTACAGATGGCAGAGTTCCTTCTTTTTCTAGAAATAAAATGATATACTTTACTAGAAAAATAATACAATTTATTACAAATATTCTAGCAGTATTGTCGGATATTCCCGTAAAAATGGGTTTCCAATCTTCACTGTCAATTCGATTAAATGTAACTTTTGAATTACCTCCTGCCATAATCTTTTAACTTTAAGACAATCTAAAAATAAATGTTAGTATGTCTCTACTTCTTGTCTACAAAAGGAACAAAAATGGTCTGACTCAAAACCAAATTTAAAGAGCTCTCTTTTCGTATATACAGCCCCTTGTAATTGTTTGTATTTAAACTCTCTTTGTTTATTACATAGCATTGCACATTTCATCCTTGTGAATGTTTCTCTCAACTCCGTCATTCCAAGATCAAATTGACAGTTACCGCCTGTAACATGTTAAGTATACTCTTTTTGAAGTTATTCAATGAAGTAATCATATAACCGCCTATATATCACATAGTTTCTGTAAACGTCCAAATATCATCAATTCTATTAAAAAAAAATCAGTGTCAACTTTAAAATTACTTTGTATCCATTCTTTTCTGATTGCTGCAAAGATCTTTTGAATTCTAAGCAAGCTTTCAGTTGGCAAACCCAAATTAAAAAATGTAAGATCGGTTTTAAATGACCTCTGACAATTATATCTGATGCTTGAAGTATACCTTTCTAAAATAGTTCGACATCAGCGCAGTAATATTGATATAATATTTTCCGTTTTATTCTGTCTCTCCCTCCCCAAATAAAGTTAAAAGAAATCTTTTCGATTTCTTCAAAAATGTTCTGTGGGACTGTCATAAGAGACGAAACATAATTTAATTTTGAAAATACATATATCTTCAACAATTTAATTTTGCCAAACATCGTTAAATCTCGTTGCTAATTCCACCAACCGATTAGTCTTTTGATTTTGCTCAAAATGTCCTTATAGTTCAAATCATCTTTTATTTTGGAATGACGTGCAAAATATACCCCTAGGGTCTTTATATGTTGTATCCTATGTCCAAAAAAGGTAAACCCGGCCTATCACTTTCCTCTCCTAACCACATAACATTTGTCTTAACCATATTTATCTTCAATCCACTTAATTTTTCAAAGTTTTTTAAAACTGTTTTCATTTTATCAATTGAATCCATATCTTTTAAAAACAATGTAATATCATCTGCATACAAAACTTGCTTTATTTCTTTATTCCCAAATCCTACACCTTTAATGCTCTCATCTTTCCTAATATAACGAGCTAGTAATTCGATAACTATTACAAATAAATATGGAGATAGGGGGTCACCTTGTCTTACCCCTCTATTAGTTCCAAAATATCCTGTTGAGTGTCCACCGTTCATCACGCAACTGCTAACATTAATGTAGAGGGTTTTAACCCAAGAACACAAAACTTTACCAAACCCAAACTGTTCTAAAGCTTTAAATAAAAGTTTATGGGTAATGCAGTCGAATGCCTTTTCAAAATCTTCGGCAATTAAAAAACCTACAGGCTGATACAAGGATTGAAAGAATGTATCATCAATTAACCGAACCGCTTCCCCAATATTCCGATCTTTAACATAGCCCACCTAATCATAATGAATAATATCCTCCAATACCTCCTTTACCCTTGTAGCTAATACGTTCGACAATATTTTATAATCTATAGTTTTTCATGTACAAAGGGTCTTTGCCTTTTTTCTCAATTAGTGTAATTACCCCCACACTCTGTGAGTTTGATAACATTTTTGTTTCAAAACCTTAATTAAAAGCCTCCACTATTGTTTCCCCTAAAATTGGCCAGAACGTGAAATAAAACTCAGCCGAGAAGCCGGCATTGCCTGGTGATTTGTTCAATTTCATTTCCTTCACTGCTTGATAGCATTCTGCCAGTGTTATCTAGCCTTCACAATACTCTTTATTTTCTTTACTTAATTTTTGTTAATTCATTTAAGAACATTTTTTTCAATATCCTCTGTAATTTCACCATTTTTACATGCATATACACTCTAAGAAAAAAGGGTGCAAAAAAGGGTGCAAAATAAGAGTTTGCACCATTTACATAAAAATGAACCCTATTCAAGGAAAAGGGGTTCAAAAAAGGGTACAATATAAGATTTTGCACCCTTCCCACAAAAATGAACCCTAACAACCCAAAAAGGTGCACAATTTTTTTTTGCATATTGCATGCATATTCATGATACTTTCCACGTGTTCACATACAAATACATTTATCATATGATTTGTTAAGCAAATTATGACAATGCACATACATTTTGTGATTTGTATTTTCCTTCGGCAATCATTAACCAATAGATTATTTTGTCTGATCATGTTACAATTACATTCACGTTTTAGCAATATATATATTGATGATATGATTACTAACCAAGAAACATCATGCATGTTTAATATGTATATGTGTACGAGCAAATGTCATGAGTATTCCTCGATGATGGGTGCAGGATTGCACCTTTTAAAGGGTGCAGGATTGAACCCCATAAGGTGCTGCTATTGCATCAGTTTGCACCCCTAAAGGAGCAGGATTGAACCATTAAGGGTACTAACATGTCTCCTAAAAGGTGCATTCTGGCACCCTCCTAAAGGGTGCAGGATTTAACCCCTAAAGGTGCTGCTATTGTTGCATCGGTTTGCACCCCTAAAGGTGCAGGATTGAACCATAAAGGGTACTAACATTTCCCCCAAAAGGTTCAATCTGGCACCCTTTTGAAGGGTGCAGGATTGCACCTTTAAAAAGGGTGCAGGATTTAACCCATAAAGGTGCTGCTATTGTTGCATCGGTTTGAACCCCTGAAAGGTGCATAGTTGCACCATTTTTTCTTAGTGTGTAAATTTTCGTAAAACTCCCTGATAATCTTCAAAATCCCTTTGCCATCCCTCACAGCTTCCCTTTTTTCATTATATATCTCCTTAATCACACTTTTCCTTTTATTTGACTTTAGTAATTGTTCAAAAAACTTCTTCAGACCATTCTGCCCTTGAACGGACTTTTAACCCTTGACGTGAATAGTCGAAAAGCTTCTCTAAGTCAATTTTGTTTCATGTCTATTTCATCCTGAATACTTTTACGACAATTATTATTGATCGCCAATCGATATTCTAGGTCTTTAATTTCTTTTTCCATTTTTTTAATGTGGACTCTTCTGAGTTTTGCTCTTTCACGGGAGAATTTCATTATAATATTCTCTTAATTTCATTTTCATAAAATCCCAAAATTTAATTTTGCTCGTTATTTTATTCCGCCACGTTTCCTCTATTTCAGAAATCTTCTTTTTTTGTTAACCCAGCTACAAAATCTTTTTCATTACATAGACTACTATTGAACTTCCAATACGATTTCCCATAAATAAAACTATCATCGACTAAATTGTTAAATTCTATTCTAACTCCAGCATGGTCAGGTGTAATGGAAGGCAAAATCTCAGAATTTCTTACCAACTTGTCTACTTTCGAGGAATTGAAGATATAATCCAATCTACTCTGAACTAATGCCTGCTTTTGTATACAAGTGAATTCTTTCTTATTAGGGTGACGCTTACGCCACACATCAATTAAATCAAGCTTATCAAGAAAGTCTACTAATGAATCCCTGTATTTGCTTTTTGAAATATTACTTGCACCCATGTAATCCAAATTATGATCCATAATTACATTGAAGTCTCCTCCAATTACCAAGAAATATTCTTGACTAAATACAAAGTATATTATTTTCTTTAGATCAGACAGAAAATCACATTAGGCGTTTTCTTTATTCCTTGTGGGAAAGTACACACTTCCTAATATTAGCTTTTTGCCTTGATATTTGCCTTTTATGATGACGTATCTTCCCCCTTCGTCAATTAAGTTTCTTTCCACCACAAAAGTAATACCTGGTTTAAACATTACAATAACATCCCTACTGTGGTTACTCCCGTGGCTACAAAACATTGGGCCTTCCCAATCCCCCTTCCAACTGTTTTCAATGTCTTCTGTGCTAAAGGTTTCCTGCAAGAATATAACATTTCCCGACATTTTGCACCACTGAAAAATCTTCTTTCTTTTGACTCTCTCAGTCCTCACTCATAGAGATGGGAGATATAGCGCCATATAGCGCCATCTTCCGGCGAATAAGCGTACATTTCTTTACAATATGGCGGCCTTTACTTTCTAGACACCCACACATTCGAGCGAGAAATATTGCATGCTAATCGAAGTTCCATTTAATTGGTTTCAGGTTTGAAAATTGAAACTCGATATTGAGTTAAAGTTATAACAGAAAGATAATCTTTATTTTATAATTCCACGGGGGCGATTTTTAATTTTTGTAATCGCCCCCGTGAGCAACCTGACGGAGGCAATTATGTAGCTCAAGGGAGGCGAATCGCCCACCGCCCCCGTGTATTTTGAGCCTTGTTACCATGGTACCTTTTTTTAGAAGGGTGGTATCTACATCAAGATTTTGAAATTTTAGCATAATTTCAAAAGTGTTTGTTAAAATTCCACGAAACTTGTACCCAAGGGTTATCAAGTATCTCAAATCATATGCCACAAATTCCAGGTCACGAAGTCAAGGTCAAAGACCATTTTAGGTCAGTAGACTAATTGAATTATGTTTTTCACAACTTAATAGCAGAATTAATAAATCAATTTTTGTTATTTGTCCATATTTCATGAAAGTTTTAAATCTTGGTAAAAATAATAATAAACAATTCTTCTGATGATTCTTAGTCAATATTCACTTCATATTGCTGAATTTTTATTCATAGGATTTCATATTTTGGATCCTGCTAATGAGCCACTCTCCTATAAATAATGTTCCAACCTCAATTTATCATCATATCAAATTTCGTAATGCAGGCAAGACCGCCGAAAGCGTTTCCCTTGTTCCTTGATATTTTTGATGGAAAATGTAATAATGCCTTTAAACTTGTTTTGTTTTGCTTTTGCTTGTTATTAAAGTGCAATGTCGAGAAAAAATTTTGATTGGAATGTGGACATACAAAAAAGTGTACTCATTTTCGTAAGCGACAAAAGTTCACGCACAAAAGATTGCTACCCTACAAACAACAAAGGGTTCCCAGCCAGATGTCTATATTATCGGCTATTTCGGTGTTTTCCACTATTCAACGTGTGAAGATCGATTATTGGTTCCATATGGTAGTTTGAAGCAAACCCTCAGATAGTCTGTGATCCCATTCTGACTGGGGCCATTCTGAAGGCCTACTGTACAACATCCACGACTGCCGCAAACCTGCATCAAATTGTGACTTGCCTTTTCGTTACCTTTTCCTTTTGAGTGTCGCGCAACTTTTAAAACAAAGTTTGCAAAATTGGGCGATCATTTGCAAGGTCACACAGGGGCCAACAATGTAATTGAAATTGACATTTTGCATACATTTGTCTACAAAATACTTTTTTCCTAATTTGCTCTATAACACTGCCAATCATATTTTTTTTTACTGCTGTCTCTTGATCTCGTATGTCTTCCCGCGTAATTTAGGCCTTTATTTCGGCCTACCTACCTCCAGAAGCTACATACTTCTAACAAATTGCTCTGGATAATCCGATAGAGGCTCTTTTGATCGTTTGGCACGTATAAACACGTTCGGGCGCCACTGCATGCACCTCGTTCTGATACGATTGCAGTTTTAGTATTTCTATCATTATTATCATCATTACTATTATCATTATTGTTAATTTTGTTTTCATTTGAGGTTCCAATGGCACTGCATCTTGTTGCGACTGGGAATTTGTATGCTAGTCACGGGAGACCTGCAAGGCGTTAATGAAGCTTCAGTTAGGATAGAAGTTCGAGATATTTCTAGCGTACGTACTCTAGCTATATAGTCGGAAAGGCCAACTAGTATCGACTTCCCAAGTGACAGGGCTTCCCTACTTCAAGTAAAGCGCGATTTCAGTGAATTGTGTGGCATTCCTATAATTAGCTGGGTGACGTTGACTTCCTTATAAAATAACCCATGGTAACCACGGAAAAACCATGGTACTGTGTGTGTGGTACTCGTGTTACTCGTCTCTTACTACGGTACTACCATGCAAGAATCGTGGTATTACCAAGGTTATAAAACAAGGACCATGGAAATCGTGGTACCTCCAAATGTGTACATGGTACCTTGCGGTCCTTGTAGTTGTATAATAATACTCAGTTTTTATATAGCGCAAATTACAATTAAGTCTCTAAGCGCTGTGAAAATAGAAACAATTCAAGAGTAAGTACAGAAGAAATGAAATGATAAGAACATAGCATGATGAATATCCAAACTGAAACTACATGTACATGTATAATACATTGTATTGTATAAAGAATGGTACAAAATTACATTTGAAAAAGGTAAGACTTTAAGAGAGGCTTGAATATATCAAGAGAAGAACATTCTTTGATATTAATAGGAAGTTTGTTCCATAGTTGAGGGGGACAAACAACTGTCTTGAACTAGAACGAAGCTGCCTAATTGGATGATACTCATTGAGAAGCTGTTGTAAGTAGAGATGAGCCAATTTATGCTGACATTTGAATGCTATTACAAGAAGTTTAAATATTAATCTATCTTTAACTGGAAGCAAATGTAAATTACGACGTATGAGGGAAACTGATTCTCCTAAATGTGTTCTAGTAATGAGCCTGCATGGCAGCAGAATTTTGTATTCGCTGCAGTCTACAAATCAGTGTATCAGGCAGACCGTACAATAAACCATTACAGCTATCAATATGGCTAATTACAAAAGCGTGGACAAGTCTTTCTGTTGTATCCTGATCAAGGTAAGGCCTTATTTTTCCTATCTTATATAGTCCATAAGCAGCATTACGGCATATTTTGCCAATGTGAATTGACATTGCTAGTTGATTATCTATCACAACACCAAGGTTCCGAGCATTCTTTGCTGGCTGAAGTCTTGAGTGGTTGAAAATGAGGGGAGGGAGTAAACTTCTTGTGCGATGTCGAGAAGCCAAGTGTATTAATTCTGTTTTCCCCTCATTAATTGACAGGCCATTTTCCGATGACCAAGATGATATCTCGTGCAGGCACGCCTCTAATCTGGGAACGCCTCAGTCCCTCAATATGGTCCTAATACCTTGTTTGTATGGTTCTGACCATGGTTCATTGCTAGGGCTGTATGGTATTAGCATTGGTACATGTATCGTTCTCCTTTTGTTTGCAAGTAATTCATATATATTCCATCATGGGGAAACGAATATTGATATCATTTGATAGTCCTTTAGTTTTCTAAGGTTGTATTTGAAATGAAAAGTGACAATTAAAAAGTACAGCTAAGATTCTGACTTAAATTTAATATATTAAGAAATGCATTAACGCAGTTAAGACGTGTCAAATTATTATTGGGGGAAACAGGAGTGGAAAACTTTCAACTTTCAATTGGCCTTTATCAATGGTCACAAATTTAGATATTGTGCAACAGCTTCAAATATCGTAAAAAAGGTCTGCACTAGTCAAGAATATACACCTACAGGCCGTCCCAAACCCACATAGCACACGCAGGTATACATCTGACTATTCACGCACTTTATGAATGGCTGTGTGTATGTGCCAAAAAAAAAATTGATTCAGTGCAGTGCTATAGATGTAAACCGTATACAGCTAATGCGTGCACTATTCACAATGCAGGTTTGCCTCGACAGGAGAATAAATGAATCGTGGTGTTCTAGATCTGCAAAATTATACTGAATACATTTTTTCCATGATATTCTACAACAGTATGGGTAAAGTTTAGAATAATCTACTTTAATGACAATATGTACATGACATTGTCAACTCGGACTTAAAACACCTTCCGACTGGATGAGACTGAACATGTATGCTTCCATTTACGTAATTTGATGTAGGATCTTGATGGGTTTATAGGGCATACTTTTCAAATCACAGTTTGTCCGTTTACACATTAACTTTGCTGTGAGTAATGTTATTGTTCGCAGAACTGAATGTTTTTATATTTTTGAAAATAAATAAAATACATTTTTTTGAAAATAAATAAAATACATTTTTATGAAAATAAATAAAATACTGGATAAGAACTCAACAAATTAACAAATTGAGCTGATCGATGTCATGTCTGCCTCTGTGACTGTGTGATTTTATGCTGTTATTGATATTGATATTTGTTTTTGTTATAGACTCTAATTCAAAATTGTCTCTTATACGCAACACGATATGAGTTGTTTCCATATCGACCTCATTATTCATCAGCATTTTCACCAATACATCAACGCCACCATCACCACGTCGTCGTCGACCCCCGTTTAGGTGTTTGAACTTTTATAGTAACAAAAAAAAGAGGTCGTTCAATCGAGAAATCTTTCAGAGTCTTGTATCATGCAGGTGTATAGACGCGTGTCTAGGGGTGGCCTTCAGTTGGCGTCAGAGCGTGTGTGACACATTTTTATGGCGGTATATCTGTGTAAGCAACAATTTGCCATACGACATTATTGTTGTTGTTGTCAGTTGTTTTCATTCAGTACTGAATATATACGCCATATCTTCAGTTATATAACAAAAAAAATCAACGACCTTACTTGGGCAACACTTTGACGACTACAATGACGAAGTTCAAGCATATGTTGCTGGCGATGGCAGACAAAGCCGCATTCCGAAATAATCTCTTCTAGCAACTCTATGGTAGCTGACGTGATTAACTTTAACTTTTAAATCTCTCACTATGATAATAATAAACAACAGAGAAAATATTGTGCATTTATGAATGTCATACATGCACATGTGAATAAATGTTTGGATTTCAAAGAAATTAAGAAAAAAGATGAGATAGAGAGAGTGAGAACATGGGCATATAAATAAAGAAAAATAAAGAAAATAAATAAAGAAATTGAGTGCCAGAGAGAGAGAGAGAGAGAGAGAGGTGGATAGACATATAGTGACAGATGAGAGGTGAATATGAGAGGGGGGATTAACGGAGAGAGAGAGCGAGATAGCGAGAGAGATGGATTATAAATCATTAGTGAATATATGTTTCGGAAAATTTTACTTAATAAAAACTCTTTTGAATTCTATTCTTTTGCCCATAAGTATGTTGAATGTTAAATATTAATTTAAATTATTTGTATGCGCCTTGAGCATCTCTAGAGATGTATATGTTGCGCTTTATAAATATTGTTATTATTATTATTATTATAAAAGTTGAAAACTAAATTTCTTTGAGTCTTTGATTTAAATAACTGCACAATCATTAATACATAACCATATGATTTATTTTGATAGTTCTGAGAAAATATAAATATTGTAGTGGTGAGGCTTCCTCACAATTACTGTGCGTCAACAGACGAGGCGGTGACACGTGATCTAGGTTTAACCATTTAGTAATACCACACAGCCCAGTCTCGTTGTTGTTGTGTTGTTGTTGTTTTGGTCTTAAGGGCGTGTGTCATTCAATTAGGAATATTTACGCCGAATTCAAGTTTTATTAATAATTTTAAATGGAAGCAGTAAAAATGAGAAGAAAACAAAATCGTATCTGGTGAAGTGTAGACTTATTACAAGTCGTTACAATGATGCACATTATACTACAATAAACTTTATATATTAATAATAAATCATATTTTCATAATCCCTGCGTGAAAAGAGATAAAAACAATTTATTTCAACTTTATGGGCAACATGATAGAAACACAATCAACCTCATTAAAAATATTACAAAATTGTCTAAACAGTCGTAACATTAAGCAGCATATACCGAGGAAAAGCGACACAACCAATCGGAATGCAAGAATTAGGATGGCCCATTTCTGTTGTTGGTGATATGAACAAAATCTGCATTATGGATGTTGAAATATATGTATAGCCTTTTTTAAAGGAATCATTGGGAAATATCATATGTAAGACTACACGTACAGGGCTAAATTGGTCACTCTATCACTCCCCCACCCCCACCAAATGACTAAAACAGAAAGCCAATGAAATATGACATTGAAGCAGGAATGGTCGCTGAGCGGAATTGATATAATAAAAACTAATTTCCACTTACCAGACTGTATGCGTGCAGAGATACCCAGGCATGAATCCTCAAAAAATATAAATGTTCCAAATATTGCACAATCCTCAAGTAGCACTCGCGATATTTTGGAATGTCCTCTGAGTGAACCGCAGAGAAATTAGATTTATCTAATGGAGGTTAGAATTGAAATGTCCTCCTAAATAACTTTTGAAAAGATAAGAAATAAAATTAAGAAAAGAATGTGGTGTAGTATATAAACTTGATTTTATCTTTAAAGATAATCACTCTAGACTGGGCAGAGAGGGGCCTATGTACTTTGCCTCAGTACGCACATTCAAAATCCACAGACTAAATAGTTCAAATTGAGAGAGTTGTTATACTGAATCTGGATTGTTAATGGAAATGTAGGTCATTAATTTTATGTTTTATCAAACATATCTTTGGTTGGACATATACAGGTTGCAGAATGAATATATATTTAATTTAGGCGGAAGAATATTAGGAGAGTGATTAGGCAGTTTGGGAAGACACTCCCCTTGTGTACTGTCAGCAGAAAGAATAGTGTCATTGTACAACCAACTCGGTGAGGAGAGGAGATTGACAATCAGAGAGTTGCAGATTTGCAGTAGGTTTCCAGAATAATTCATAATTCTGTCGAGGTATGTTAATTGATTTTTCTTATTATGTAAAATAAGGTATATAGTCACGTTATTATTGATATTGAGTGGAAAGAATGAAGGAAAATAAGGGATTTATAGTGAAGGGATCGCATTACTGTGTAGGGGTCAGGAGCACATATATTGTGTAGCCTAATATACATATACTGACTGCTCATGAGGATAATTTCCACCACCATCCAAGTACAGAGCACTCCATAACTGTTTTATATACCTCATCCTTTTCATTGATTTATGCATAGGTCTAGAAAAGAAATACAACATCAAAGAGTCTATTAAACATATTTACAGTCTTTCGAAGTTCAACAATTTCATATATCCAACGCTAAAAGAAATCCAGCTTACGAAAATCAAGTCTATACATGTACAGTAGTGCAGTGCAATTACTGCGGCTCAACGTAAATTGCACGGCGTGAGCGCCCTGAAACCGCGGGAGTTGAGCGCTAGAGGCATTTGAAATCCCGTACGCTCTGTGGATGCAACAGTTGCGGAGGGGTTACGCGTTCTATCACTTGACCTTAGGTCAATTGATAGAACGCCATGCCCTCTGACGCAATCGCGATGCGCCTTGTCATGAGATATAGTTTTGACCAATCAGTGAATAGGAATCTATGTATGAGGTATATAATTTACAATACACAATGTACATAGTTTGCGTGTAGGAGGTGTTGTGTGCATCTATTCAGTATAGAGCTGCCGTACATGACCATGAGTCCTTGTTCTAGTGGCTTTGTAAACTATGTAGGGCAGAGTATCTTATATTTATGTTAATGTTGATGAGAGTATATATATCATATACACATCTACACGTACTTGTAAAGTTAAAGGTATAGACTAGATTTGGAAACGCCCCCCTCTCAAAAAACGATATGGAAGCTCGTATTACCAATCATGTGAAAGTATATGCTTTGACTAATATGTGATGAAACAACATTTTCCGGGAAACCGCCTGCTAATTGATATAATTTGGTAAATTATTGTATCTATCCGGACCGGATAGATATCGCGCACGTGCCGCGTAGTCCAATACAAATCTTTCTGTGTACAATGCTTGTTACTTTACCAAGACTGGGCCAAATTTCTTATCATTTTGATAATTTCAGGACCTTGCCGTACACATCACCAATACTTAAAGTTGATACTCTAAGCAAATAAATGTTCCTTAATTTGTTACCTACGGCAAGTATATGTTATTTTTAATTTTTTTAATTACTTAGTATATCACAAATAAATTCTGTCTACTCGAAATCCTCAATTGAAATGTCTAAAATATCCGCCTCTCTTTGCATAGAAAATCAGTCACGGCGCTGGTCTTCTATTTATGACCTCACGTCCGGGAGAGAGTATATTCACGTACCCGGATGTTCCATAGCAAACATGTGCAGAGTGATACGATTTTCTGCATATTTTTGTTTCAAAGGCTGAAAAGTCTAATAAATCATAATTCTATGTACAATTCTTTACCTTCCCCTAGTACTTCATAGTATTAATATCAATTCCCCTTTTAAAAATTATGACATATACATGCCAACGATGTGCTATTAGTCGATATTTTCACCATGTAATTTTTGTTTTGGTGTTGAAATCGGCCCAGGCACGGAGTGAACAGTAGCTGTCTACACATGCACAGTTCATTACCATACACTACAGCGATCTCCCGATGGTTTCTTCTTCCTTTTTCCCATGTCTTTCGCCTTCCTTGGCCCTGAACATCCTTCGTCTACCAATTCTGACACCGGTAGTCAGGAGCAAGTCTTTGTTAGTTGTTTTTCTTAGCTGGCAGCGTCGCTTTCATTCTCTTGCATTTGCCGATAAACATATAACTAGCGCACGTACGTTCCATCACAAGCAAGCAGCGCCTAGAGCAGCGGCTTGGTCTTACCTCCCGATTCTGCTCGCTTCACGAACGTTGAATGCAAGAGCCGCATCACTCGCCAAAATATTATAGAGGAAGCGCGCTTGCATGATCTCGTTCAAGTTTGATATTTTACAACATAAAATGTTTAACTGGTACTGTATCCTTTTTTGAGGCAGTCACACACATCTATGATAAGTACTATCATAGTTCTAGACCTATTCGTTTTACAAAACTGCTCATGTACATCTGATGAAAATATAATGCATCCGCCTATTCATAAGTGCACGATTTAACTTTAATTCCTAAGCAGTAAACTCGTCTTAAATCTCTACCAAATAGGTGAATATGAGGATATAAAAAGAAATCAGCGACTGGAAAATGTTGCTTCGTTATTCTTCATTCAAATGAAAACAGAAAATCCATCAAATATACTCCTTAACAACAACAAATCTAAGCTCTGACAGGATAGCATTTACGTAGGGATATCACTGCCATTCACTCTCACTGAGCCCATGACTCCCGTTCGTGACGTCACGGATAGAGGCCCGACTCTACGTGCACTTCCGGGTTTCAGACTTGGATATTTTGGTAGAGTTTACTCGAATAAATTCATTATTCTAAACTTGTTTTGTCGGGTGGACACCATTTGGTGTTATTATGGGGGTTAAAAGCTTTCTATTTATGTAATTATCTCAGTATTTGGGATTGTCTTAGAGTATCAACTTTAAATGATAGATGATCAACCTTTTCTGATCGATTCCACAACGTTTCTTTCACAATGCAATCGCATGACCAGAACTGGTCTTAACCTTTAAGTGTTATTATTTAGTGTATGGTATTGAATACTGTAGCTGGAGTATAGAGTGCACTGAGGAAATCTGGGAGATATTTGATTATAGATGGAGATGTTTTGGTAAGGCAGCTTTAAGGCCGGTCAAGACTGAGTGTGCTGTGTAAGCAATATTCTCAACCAAGAGGGGGTACTCAATTGTAAACAAATAAGAGGCATCCTCCATGGGAAGGATTTATGGTGCAGTTAGTTAGGCATATGAGTCTACATATTCAGTAGTTTGGTGTTGGCGCTTGATTTCAATTATATCATATTATTACTAGAGAGTACATCGAGTTTATTAGGATATGGTGTATTATCCATTAATTTAGGAGTTCCTTTCTTGGATAGAGCTAGGGGTTAACAGTTGTTGAGGTGACTGATTGACCATGATTCAGATTGAGAAAGAGTTCTGGTGCTCTTTGGAGATTCTAGCGTTTGAGAAGAAGAACCTGGCACCATTGTTGGCCTTCGTAGCGACAAATAGTTGTTAGCAGTTCTTGTAGGGTGAGTCAGGATGGTAGAGCGTGATAAATAATTTGAACACAAACATTTGTTATATTACTTTTGTTTCAGGTGTTGATAAAATGTGCTATAATGAATTTTAGGTAGGCAGTCGACGTACTTTAATTAGACTGAAAATCCATGACTATGCAATTTTAGGGGATTATTCTGATGTTTATTTTAGAGTTGATGCTTTTATAATTTTGTGACCTGTATTCATATACTTGCAGTGAAGAAATCGATTCGTCATACACTGTCGCTCATAAAGTGGACGGCCATGCATTATGGCTCAAGGCATGGGCACACAGAGGATTTTTTTTATGTTGGGAAACGGGGTAAAATGCAATAAATTATTAATTTATTGCATTTTACCCCGGTCCCCAACATAACAAAATCCTCTGGACGGCCATGCATTATGGCTCAAGGCATGGGCACACAGAGGATTTTTTTTATGTTGGGAACCGGGGTAAAATGCAATAAATTATTGAAAATTTATTGCATTTTCTTCATTTTTTTTTATTTATGGAAACTGCTCCCTACCCTAGCCCCCGCTGCGTACAGTCATGGTTCAGTAACAAAGCAATGGCCTCGTAACTGTGAGGCCCCAGGATCGAAACCGTGTCGATGTGCTATATTAGTGCCCTTTTGTGGGGCATTAATCCTCATTACTGTCATTTATGACTTAAGGGCGTAGGTCACCTAGTTGATAAGCATAGTAGCATACACATGCTTTAGCAGTCACGCAAAACACACATTGTCCAATTATTATTCAATAAAATCTGAGAATGTATACTATTATCTAGATCTATTATTTTTAAATTATTTTTAAAATAATTCCATAAATTGGGGTAAAACTAAAATATTCCAACTTTATGAGCGACAGTGTATTTCACCTCTAATGGCTAAAGGGAATATTTTGATATGATAATGTAACAGCAGGCACAAATGACACTCAACGAAGTCATTCCGAGTTTTATGTGGTATCAACCCTTAATAAGAAATAAGAAAGACAACAAGAAACAGGCAAATGGATTATATATTTTTTGTTTTTCTTACATAACATCAGCAACAGCAACAATAGGAAAGGTAGCCGTAACAATTCAAAACACTAGTCTGTGCTTCAAATCTATGTAATATATGTAAGTGTCTATTAACAAGGTAATAACGTATGATTATTCATATAAAAAGTAGGCCTACATCATTAAATGATTCCAATAATTGTGTCTAAATATCAAATAGAACATTCCTCTAATAAATAAATAAGGTTTATGACCTTACATTTCTGATCACGTCTTAACATGTATAACTGCAAAAATATGCATAATTAATCATTAATACAGAAATATAAATTGCCTTTTATACAGTTCTCTTGACTTATTACACTGACTCACCCCTCTTGAGGAGAGACTCCTAGCCAGACACCGATACTAAAATTGGACCAACTAGTGCACCATAATCTCTAACCAAATGATGAAGTTAGACCTCTGTAACATCAATGATAACTCAAATGATAACTTCTATAACTTTTAAAATTGTTATAAAGTGACAGGCAAGCTTTTGTTATTACCAAACAAATATTATATATTCCCAACCTTTTCAAACTTAAGCTCGACAACTTTTACTTTGACAACAAAATATCCAATACTATAATACAATTATATCTTTTCCTAGCTATTACTGTAAATCAGGTCTTCTTTTGTATCGCTAATAAAAGAAGCTATTCTACCTCAAGGTGTCTGTGTTACATTACATGTATAAAATATTCATACACAATATTTTATACTGAGAAGCATTATTCCTACCAGGTGAAGTCTATAGGTTTTCTACATAGACTCATTTTGAAAATTAAAAAGCAGTTAATGATAGGCCTCCAAATATTGACATAAATCTACCCATGGGTACACATATACAGAGTGTTTCTCTGTAGATTTGTCTAGTAGTATCATTGTCACATAATCACAGCAGGAATGAGAAAACACAGCTCACAACGCTTCTTGAATAAGACACCAGGTGTTGTCCACTATACATGAAATCAAGTTTCGTCTTTGGGGTTTCAATCTAATGATGCATGCCAAATACATCATAATTTTACTAAGAATTTACAACAAATGCTGCAGTAACATTTTTAAGTCTGAAGTTCTGTTCAAAGTTACTTTCTCTGTCTAATCACCCCAGTTTGCCTCAGTAGTGAGTTGATGGTCTATGTTCATCCCTCTCACCCTGTGATCTGGTGATGTGGCACAAAGGTCATTTCTCTCTACTCTCTCTGATCCAAGGTCAAAGTTGACTTCCCCTATTAGGGATCTCCTCAGAAGTACAGCAAAAGGATATCCTTATTTGTATAGAGATTTAGATTCCTTCACCCAGGGACCTTCTCAACAAACTGAATTAAGAAACATGTTCTACGTGTACAGTCAAACCTGCTTTAGTGACCACCTGTATAGAAAGACCACATGTTTCACCGGACCTGTATTTTAAACATTTGGACCCGTCACATTAAGAAATACATTTTTTTTGTAGCGTTTTTTATTGTATTAATTCAGTACAAAATATATTTAAAAGAACATACAGCTTCATTTATTTATATAACATATCAAAGTATAAAAAAAATTGTATATCCCTCAAAAAAATACATAATATAGTTCAATACACAATACATAATGTTTTCAAATTAATTATACTGAATAAAATAATTCAATCGATAAAAAAATGAAGTATCGTTGACTTGGTTTTAAGTGATGTACATTTACTGTTACTTTTCAATCGTATTTCACGCAGAGGTTTTGAACATGTATTTATTGATGTTCTTTCTTTTGTTGTTTCTTTTCTGCCTTTGCAGAGGTTTCTCTTCTTTGTATCAAACAGATTAGCTCAAGAGGGAAATAAAATTCCACTCACAATCCTACATCTTCGAGTCGTATTAATGTGTTCTAGTAGTGCCATCTTCCGGACAATCCCCCTTCTCTCGAATACTAGATTACTACATGAAGAAGGATTAAATATGGAAAATACCGTACAACATATTAAAAACTGAGTGTCAAATTTGAAAGAACATACAATTCAAATGAGAAAAATAATCTTTGTTTTATCAAAATCGGTTCAGAGACGGATGAAATATCCATAAATATAACGATTTCTCATATTTGTGTACCACCACAAATATTTGATAATTTGAATAGCCGCGGAAAAAAAGAAATAACGCCTTTTACGTTGTATTTCAGCAAATTCCGATGTTGGAATTTTTTGTTGGCTTTGTCGTGTTGGTTATATTACGCTCAACCAGCCGGCCCGTGTATTGTTATTATTAATTAATTAATTAATTAACGGTCATGGTATTTTGTTTGAAAGTGGAGCTGAATTGGTATGGTCGTATTGGCTAAATTTTACACATTTTGGGGTCTAAAATTACCTTCGTAGCAATTTCAGGTCCCAAAAGGGTACTAGAAATGTCAAAGATAAGAATAAGAGCAATAAGCATGCACTTTGAAGGCATTTGCAGTCTGAAAACAGAACTCAACTATCCCTTTAAATAGAAATTAACAAAATGAGAGAAAAGAAGAAAAAGATTTACACATGCGCACGTCCAAATACTAGAACCTTGAAACTCTCATTATAATCTGTCGGTGAGTTGAAGTACCGTATTATTTTGAAGAAGCGAAAAGATATACTTGTGGGTTTCTTGACTTAGACTTTATCCAATGATACAGAGAAATTCCTCACAGGACACTGCTTGCGTTCGCCCGTCAGATTAGACCGAAACAGTTTTTTGAGATTGGCGGGATGCTGGGATTCAACACGTCATAGTTACAACACACCGAACATCGGATACTAAACAACAGGAAAAACGCTAACATCCAAATGCTCTCAAGGTTGATAGCATCTCAGACTTCAGGGCCTAAGGGAGTCTGTGGAGGATGTTTCTAAAGCAGAGAAAACCAAGGGTATCGTAAATCGTGCAATTATAGTCTTCTACTACTCTCAAGTACAACATAAGAAGGAATCGTTCAATTTTATCATTTTGGAATAATTGATTGGCCTAGTGAATGTATACGACAATATTTAGTCAAATCACATTCTTGTATTCCACAGTTATATATTGAGAGTATTCCCCTTTAGCTTAATTTAAATCCAAAATATAATACTTTCTTCCTATATATATATTTATACGTTTAAAGTTGCAATAGTTTTTTTTTTTTTTTTTTTTTTTTTTTTTTTTTTTTTTTTTTTCCAAATTTTTATTGATTTTCAAAAACATTTTTTGTAACATTACAAAAACAAAAATCATACAAGAATTAAATAATTGTATAACATTAAAAGAACAATAATCAAATACGAATCACTATAACAATTACCCCCCAAAAAAACTAACAACAATCAAACAAACAAACAAACAAACAGACCTGATGTAAAAAACTAAAAAATAAAGTTGCAATAGTTACCTTAAATGAATATAAAGTAGCTACTATGTGAAATAAACATTAAAATGTATTTAAACCATGACCACTGTAAATTTCTTTTACACCTCGCACCCATCGTCTACAATAATTTGAAAGAACTTCATTTTTTAATATTATTTTATTTTTGTTAACTATTGTATGTGGTTTTGTGTTGTCTGTTTTCTATTTGCTTCATCAAAATGTTTGCTTTTAAGTTCTAGACAACTTTTCAATGTCATGCATCTGGATTTTCTGGATGAGAGATCCATCACTTTTCTCCTTTTTTACTAAATTGTGAAGGATCACACCATTAGAATAATTGTATAACTATGTTTTTGAAGGTGAAATAGGGGGGGGGGGTATCATTCAATATTTCATTCATTGGTACATGTATTGTGTCGGATTCTTAATTGATGAGGATAGAAATTATTGTCTGTATTATTAATGGGATTATTCACATTTTATATAATCTGTCAATGCCACATGTCAATTGATACTGCAAAACATTTCAATAATTTTTAGATGGTGCAAAGGGCATTGCTCTCTTGAATACGGAAACTGCTGGCACCTCTCAAGCTTTACCCGACGAATCATATCAGTAAGTTTAACTATCCATGAGTCTATCTCGCAAACTAATTTCATGTACTGATGCTTATATTACAGCGGCATTTATTGTCCCGCCCAACTTCGTAAAATCAGCATGCAAATTAACATTCAGTTAACTCAAATTCAACAAACACCCTAATTCAACCTGTCCACCTTTCATTATTGAGTTTAAAAAAAGACACCAAAAAGACATTAAATTCACAAGGGGTATGAATAAAATAGTTGTTTACTGTATTGAGTTTTTTATATGTATGTTGTTGTTGTGTTTATTTTCAAAAGAGGAACTACGGAGGCCAAGAAGAACGATTTTGACAATCTTCTGGAAAAGGCGCAATTTGGATCAGACAGTGTAGAGCCAATAGACCACGCCTTAGGTGAGATACGCTTTATGAATCTGAGGCAGGTGAATATTTTTCTGCAAGAACACATAGGTATATTCACCTCCAAATAAGGACTTTGTTGATTCATTTTATTTTGATATATATGAGGTCACAGGCAAGAATCACTGCCCCGGCATCAGATCAAAGGTAAAAAAACATAAATATATAAAATACATAATTGTTTTCAAAAGTAACCATCTAATGTCTTTATAAACATAAAATTGTTTGTTCCCTTTGTATTTTCATGTATCCTCCTGACGTTGTTATTTTCGCAAAAACAACAACAAATGAAGTGAGTCTTGGAGTCGATACTTAATGGTCATTACATGCAATGTATCTCTAGCAAGAGATTTTCGTCTGTGACTTCAGAGCTTGTAAAATATATATTTACTGTACAGTGTGCTGTTAATATATATATTTGCATTGTTGTTATCAGATGGTAGTTCTGCAACTGGAAAGTTTGGGGCCCTTGGAGGGACACTGTCAACCAAATGTCATGGTTTTATACTCCACATTCCACCTGGTGCTCTTGAGGAAGATGAGAAAATCAGCCTTCAGGTACTGACCGACATTCCAGATAGTCTCACACTTAAAAAGGACGAGCTTCTAGTCAGCCATGGCTTCCAGTGTTACCCGTCCGGGCTACGCTTTACGAAACCGGCAAAGCTGATAATACCTCACTGTGCATTAGTCAGTGCTCGTAACAATGTAAAGACCTTACTGTATTACTGGAATCAGTCAGGTAACTAAATCTTGTTTTTTGAGCCTTTCCGTACAATATTACTACATCACATTTATAACGCGCCGAATACTTTATTTCTAGGCGCAGTATTATTACCCCGGTCATCGGATTCAGGCTTACCCGCAGACAAAGTATGCACATTCTCGACTCCCTGAGGAGGATTCCGGCCAGTCGCCATTTTACAAGCGCACACTTGCTCATCCAACCACATTAACTTTCATAAATATCTTCGGGCTGTGTTTTAAGAGCAAATCACATGAAACTGGCATATAATCTACCGGATATACCCCCACATTGGCTTAGGTCAAGAACCCAAATCCTAATCAAGCAAAATTGTTATGGAATGAGTTATGATATTTCTAATATTCTGAGATTTTTGTTTCACGTTTTTTGTTGGTAATTGGGGGGGGGGGGGGGCGGGGGGGGTGTGCCTCTGCCACTGCCACTGCCACAGACTCTACATCATTTAATGTGTTTAATGTGGGGATGCATAACTCTACAAGCCTCGCGCTTGGCGAACTATGGTTATAGCTGTATAGACATTGTCACAACTTTTAGTGGCAATTACGACATAAGATGTGACATAACTATGATCAATGACCTATGATCAATGCCATTTCTATTTTTTCGGACGGCGATGTCGGCTACATCAATGCTTTGAAAATATTCACCAAAAGTGTTTACAATACCAGTCGGGAACTCAAGATACGACAACATATATAATTGTTCTCAGAAAGGCTCATAAACTTTGACACCCATTCATGACCTCATATTTACTAAGTTTGACAATTTGGTAACAAAATCACAAGTAGAATTCACAATACCCCGATGTTAATTACTTTATTTAGTTTTCTATAAGTTTTGTCAATGCAACAGATACAAAACATGGCCCGGATTGAAATGACAATGTTGTCCAAAATAGTTTTTTTTTGTAAGGACGTCCATTAATTGAATGAAGCCTTTGACGTTGGTTGCCATACATTATTATTAATACATGTACACGTAATGTCAAAATCCACCTATTATGATAATGTTTCCATCCCCAATCAGTTCCACAACTTTAAATGAATTCTGGTGTTTCTGTTCCAGACAGGGGTGGCAATCCCGGTGGGACGAGGGGGGGGGGACACGTCCCCTCCTCAATTCTTTTAGAGGGGATCGTCCCCTTCTCCCGGAAAATTTGAATACTGACTAAAAACTGCATCACACTTTTAGGCTCTGGAGGGCCCACGTTTGCACAGTTTAGACAAATAAAAATGCAAAATATTATATAAGTAAATATTGTAGAAATGTCATGTGTGAAAAGGGTATATTGCTTGTTTTTATACTATAGTTTTGCTAAGGAATGTAATTCTTTAAAACAACAAAACTTCAATAACCTGTAAGGGGGAGTCACTTCCGTCACCTTCACCCCTCTCGTTCACTATGCTCACTCGCACTGGCTTACTGGTGAGGGGGGAGGGGCTTGGGGCAGTTGCCCCCCCCCCAATAAAATTTAAACGTGGTTTATTTCTAATTCGATACCAGTGATTTACAAATGTTGTTTAAATACCATGGTTTTTCCCTGAGCTTCCGGGGGCTCTGTCCCCTGGACCCCACCAAGGGCACTAATGCGGGCCCCTGGTTGCTTATCTGACCGTCATTAGATGCCTAAAACCCTGAGCTTCAGGGAGCTCCGCCCCCTGGACCCCACCAGGGCCCGAAGGTGGCCCCTGGATGCTCATCTGATCATAATTTAATGCATGAAATCCCTTAGTTTCTGGGGGCACTCCAATTAGTGACCCAAATCCTTGAGCTTCATGGGGCTTTCCCCTGGACCCCAACCCAATTTACGCTCCACCTACTTCGCTCGCTTTGCTCTATACCTGGTCGTAAAAACTTTACCCCCCCCCCCCCCCACTTTGAAAAACGTCCCGCAGGGCCTGCATGTAACATGTAAGAGTGGGGATGATACAGATTTTGTTCTGCCCCCCCCAAAAAAAAAAAAAAAAAAAAAAAAAAAAACGCTTTTGCTCATTACACCACTGCCTCCTCGTCCCTCGCATTTCGTCCCCCGGTCATGAAAAGAAATAAATCGCTGCCCCTGGGGATCTTTGCAATTGCTTTACATTTTTAATGTCTTTTTCCCAGTGGGTAGTGTGTTATAACGATAAATGATTGACGGTCGTCAGACAATCAGATTTGTATTTTATCCATTACATATTAAAGTGACTCAGTAACATTGTTGAAGGTTGATGAAAAAAAATTGCTTAATTTTTGTATAACATGTTTCTTATTATATTCCTTTAACTGTACTAACCCTCTGACATGCACAAATTCCTGAAAAATCCCAAACAACGAAGATAATTATGGTTTTTTTTAAGGCGTCACTGTGCAACACCCTCTAACAGTGATTAACAGTAGATTCTCCCAACCATTTTTGAATTTTCCCAACCGTTTTTCCATGACAAAAAAACAAAAAACAGGCTTTTAAAATTCTTTTACCACTTAAATGTCTGGAATGGTATGTAAAGTCAATTTATTGCTTTTAGACGATTTACATTCACCTAAAATGTAATTTAATTGTAATAATATAGTTGGAAGAATTAAATAACCGATCAGATCAGTTGTTCCCAGTTTGTATCATTAATAATGGTCTGTTTTCACTCAAATTTTCAGATTATTTTTATTTGTACATCTAGCATTGAAGCCATTACGTTAGCACCACTATCTCTCATCTGAACAGAGTTACCAAGTCCCTTTAAGGCCTATGTACGCATTTTTTCTTCCCTTATCCAGGAGCCTGAGAGATTCATGACAGAAATGTTCCTTGAAAATAATGTTCACCTGATTTTGTAATGGAAATATTTGTTCATTGAATTGACAAATATATCAATATTTAGTCCTCATATCGCCAAAGATTATATTTGTTGTAGTTCAGTTCAGTTCAGTTTTATTTTTCATTTCCAACAGAACTGTAATTTTGACAATAAATCAGATATGCAATTCAACATAACATGATATTTTACTTGGTTTAAAGTTGTGAAATAGAAAGTATACAGAAATATCCAGTATAATGGGTTTAACAAAAATTAAAGATAAACCTGTCTAAATAGAGGGATATGATAAGGTCAGTCCTGTTTTTTTATTTTTTCCCTTTTGAATTGTATTCCAGTCGCTAAAATAACATCGATGCATAATTATGTTGAGCCTTAGAGGTAAGGCAATTATAAAGATAGTTTTCTGTCGATTTTTATTGAATTGAGTTCGTTTTGTTTTATTTTAAAGGTACACCTAAACGGCTTTCCGATCCAGACAACATTATTTGTTCTGTACGAGAACGGTGGCTAGAGGTCTCAATCAGCCATTTTTCTGGAGGATTCTTTGCCTTTATTCAGAACTGGCGATTTCGGAAGGGCATATTGCTGTCATGCATGTCGTTTCTTCCCAGACTCATGCCTCCCTCCAGAATACCAGTCCTGGAGGTTCGTTTCGTCAAGAAGCCACATGAACGGAAATGGGTAAACAGACATTATCAACATTTTTATGGGCGTATTTAAGCCTGATCACTGCAAAAAGGTTTTGATTATCCTGGGTTCGATGGTGAGGATGTAGTACAATCCCATTAAAAGGGTCTGTCGCAAATTTACAGTTTTAGAGCCTCATCATATTTCAAAATGAAGCCAATTTATTACTTTGACCAAAAGTATTTGTATGTTAAAACGAAACATTAACCTGCTTCGACATCTGTTGGCTCTTTCAGTAACGATATTAGTTATTGTTTTTGTGTTGCACTTTTAGTTTTGGTCTTAATTATTTATCGAGCATTGTCTAGTCAACATCTTCGTGCAGACGAATCCAGCAAGAAAACAAGGACCTGGCACATCTAGGCAAGCACGTTCGCATACCCGAGGGCTTTCCGGGTACAGAGAACAGGCGCGCATGCATCAGAATATAATTACCGGAGAAGGCCGGAATGTACAATGTAGAATATCGTAAATACTTTAATTAAAATTTAGGTCATATGAATTCAAAAATGAAACAATTTTACGCTTGAAACAATTTAATGACGGGGATTCTATTTACTCCTTGTTTAGCGCATTCCAAAATGTTGGTCCTGAATGGATTATTGTTCTTAGTGCAAATACAGTGCGGACGCGGAAAAGGTGAAAACAATCAATTTGTCTGGCGGGATATGAGTGAACGGCATTGTTTTTTATGAACATGTGAGTACAGACACTGGGTAAATCACCTTTGTTTAGCTGGTACATGAATATGCCTAGACAATTATAGTACAAATCAGATATTTTCAGTATGTTGTCAGTACGAAAATATCCATCAGTATGCGAGCAAATATCAGCAAAGTTAATTGTTCGTATTGATCTTTTTTGAATAATAATATACCATAATTTAGAAAGGGTGATAATAATGTAGCATATATTACATGTGTAATACATGAGAAGGAAAATAAAATTTCAGTTTATATATAATACCTGTATTTCTTGACAGAATTTTACACAAATAATCAATATGAACATTCCATGATAATCTACTGTCAATGTACAGGACGAGAAATTTCGTGGAGTTTGTCTGGGCCAAACTTAGTCCATTTATTTGAACCTGCCCTAGAAAGTAATTAATGTGTTTCTAAAAAGCATAAAATTAGTCTTATTCAAATTTAGAGACAGTTTATTAGCCTGTATCCATTCTAATACAAAATTTAGTTCATAATTCAAAATATCAAGGAGCATGTTGGGGTTTTTGTGAGAAAGAAATATATTTGAATCGTTCGCGAAGAGGAGGAACGAGAGAACTGTTGATGAGTTTTGGAAATCATTGATATAAAGAATAAAGAGGAGTGGGCCAAGGAGGGTGCCTTGTGGTACCCCGCAAGATATTAATTCTGAGTTTGAGTTTTGGTTATGATTGGACCCAAATTGGGTTCTACCAGTATTTAGCTTCGGAACCACTCCAAGGCCTTCCCTCGGATCCCGTAATGGGATAATTTGTTAAGTAGAATCGCGTGGTAAATTGTGTCGAAGGCATTGGAGAAGTCCAGAAAAATACCAAAAGTATGGGACATAATTATCGATAGCTTTTGCTACTTTATCAATTAACATTATTATCGCGTGCGTGGTTGAATGTCTTTGGCGAAAACCAAATTGAGAATTTACTAAAATGTTGCAGGTGTTTAAAAATCGGATGGGGCGAGAATATATTAATTTTTTGAATAATTTGGAAATTGATGTCAGTAAAGATATTGGGCGATAATTGCCTACGTCATCGACATTACCCTTTTTATAGATTTGATTGATTGATTGATTGATTTATTTTATTTATTCATTTCATATAACAATTGTTTGCACAATAAAGAACATAGTTGACAAAGTAAGATCAACATTATGAAATGAAAGAGGAACCTACTGGAAAGTATAGCTTGTTTTTGTAGGTTCCCAAAAATAAATATAATATGAACATTATTATCATAAATCATTTTAAAGTGTCTTAATAATCACAGTAAAATAGATATAATATAATAAAATACTTTCGTGAACCATTTTAAAGTATCTAAATAATCAAAAAAAGTACAAGACGAAAAGAATGACAAAACGGGACACAAAGTATAGGAACATTACATAAAAAGATAAGACAAGACATAACAAAACAAGTCATAACACGATAAGATATACAAGACAGGATGGGACAAGACACACAAAAGGACATGACAGGACAAAACAAGACAAAAACAAAGCTGCACACAACATAAGTTAGAAGAAGAGGGAGAGAGGGAGAGAGAGGGAGAGTGAGAGAGAGAGAGAGAGAGAGAGTGAAACAGGGGAGATGTGAGAAGTTTAACTTGTAGGAGACTGGAATTACCTTAGCAATTTTCATTTTGCTGGGTACTATTCCATCTACCTAAGACAAATTAAATACAAATGTCAATGGAGAGACTATTTCATGGATAATAGTAGTGAGGAGATAATTTGAGATACCATCACAGCCAAAACTTTTCTTTACATTTAAGTTATTCACGATGTCAATAATCTCAGTGTCATGTATGAGTACAAGAAATATTGATTGAGGATTTGGGTTTCCTAGGAACGAGTGGAATTCATTATTCGTGGCAGGCATTTTACTGGCAAGATCTGGCCCTAAATTTACAAAAAAAAGAGTTGAATGCCTCTGCTATGCCGAAAGTTTTTTTTCTAATTTCGTTTCCGTTGTAAACGATCTTACTTAAATTCTATTTTTTTTCTTTTCACCTTTTCTTAGAACATTATTGATAATTTTCGAGGTTGATTTCATGTCTTTTTTTGAGTGGTGAATTGGGATGGATAATAATTCTCTTTTGCCCTACGTATTACAGATGTTAGGGAATTACGATAGGAAGAATATTTTACCTTAGATTCATGATCTGTTCTTTTAGATTTATATTGGACTATTTTTCCGGTTAATGGATCTGAGTACAGACTTGGAGATCCAGGGGGATCTAGGAACCTTTTTATAACTCGACTTGGAAGGTGATTTCACTGGAATATAGATATCACATAAAGCCATAATTATATCAACTATCTTATTGTAAGGACCTACACAAGACAAAACTAGTCTTACATGTTTGATGACTTGAGCTGCACTGTTAGATTTGAATACAACCACAAAATGGCTGCCAAGATGGCTGGCATGCAGTCCATCAAACAATAATAACCAATCACAAGATTGGACAATAAGTAAGTAACCAATAGAAAAGCTTGTAAAAAGATAGAGTGCCATGTGCCTATAGTGTGCTGGGTTGAATAGCTCAGAGATAAGAAGAGTGTGTGTGTGTGTGGTGCTATGGCAGGTAATGTGCATGAGGATGAATGAATAGGGGCAGAACAATAGAAGCCAAGAGCTAGCAGACATGGGAGAATGAATGTAGGTCAGGAGTGCGTTGAAGCTTAACAGAGTGGAAAGCTAAAGTAAACTAAACAAATAACCATTTGGCTCAGTAAAATTAAAACCTTACATTATTATAAACTTCGTTATCATCATTATTGTCAATAACTACAGACAAGTCAGTGAGTATCAGACTTGCTCTGAGTCTAGCTATATTCTCTTCTGACATATGACGTGAACCCACTTTGCCGATATTCTGAATATCAGGCTTGAATGTGTTAGAAATATGGGGGTACATGTAAACACTGGGAAATGATCCGATATGTCAGAAACTGTAATGCCTTGATCCATACAATAGGAACTATTGGAGAACACATTATCAATAAGGGTTGATGTAGTATCAGAAATTCGTGTGGGTTTCGTTATACTTGGGAAAAGTGATTAAGAGGTAATGATATCCAAGAAATCACGACAGTGTGGTTTTTCATTTTAATTAAATAGGTTAAGATTAAAATCGCCCATTATCATACAATGTTTATCATTAAAGGACGGTGAGGTTAACATAGATTGTAATGTATCAATAAAATCAGTAAAATTTGAGTTTGGTGGCTTGTAGATTACACCGACAATTATGTTTCTCATGAGAAATGTTCATCATGATCCAGTTCCAAATCAGGCATTTGTAAATTTAAACGATTAATTTCTTCTAAGGCCATGTACAAAAATATACATGTTTAGCGTCCCCGCCCGCTTCCTTTTTGGGGGCCACCTCCTATTTATTTATTTTTTTTAAAGAAAAAAACATGAAAAACACTGCTAAAATTGATCTATTTCTGATTTTAAAAAAAAAAAAAATTTCAGCGGCCATCTTGAAAAATAGCCCGACCGTGAGGGAAAATGTACCGAGCGGTCATTTTGAGCGGCCATTTTGAAAGAAAAAAAAGAAAAAAAGGGCCTCCTCCTTCCTGTTTTTCGAAAAAAATAGGACGCTAAACATGTTTTTTTTTATTTGGCCTAAATCAAAGTAGACCACGTTACTCTGGGGTGGTGTTGAATCATCAGAGTGGCTATAAGGAGTAACAAAAAAAGGCATGAAGCTCAGCGTAGTTGGCGATTGTAAAGGAAAATTAGAGATCATTTACTACAGCAAGAATTGGTGTGTTGAGATTGTCAGCGAGACAACGCAGCTAATTAATGCGTAGGCCGATGACCGAATAATTTAAATCAACCGATGTCTATTGATATAGGTGTGGTTACGTAATTGTTGGGTAGGAAAAAAACAAAGAAACTGCCTCGCCAGGGCGACCTCGATAACGTGAATATTGCATTATACTGAGTTTGTTTACACCATAATGTACAAAGCAAATGCTAACATAAGGCAGGTGACACATATGAATACGTTATGAGTAGAACATAGGTAACATTTTATGCATTGAAACTTGCTTTCCAAAATGAGAGGTAATGAAACTTGTTATGAGCATTGTGAATGATTACACAAAAATAAGTAGAAAGATTCAAACGCGTACTTTAGTAGAAATACACCTAAATCCGAGATTATGTGTAAATACAAGTGTACATATGATATCCAGCTACTTGACAATTTCCAGATAACTTTATCAGAATACTGTTTGTATACGTGATTTTTCAGAAAGATGTCCATGAGATAGATGATCACCGTTTCCAACATGTGAAGGGCGATGACGATGATATTGTGTTTCGGAGGGGAACACTAAAAGTCGCTTACCAGCTGGGTGAGAAGAGATCCAAAATACAGGTACACGTTAGCATACTTTGGTTCTCAAAATTACCTACACTTAGTTAAAATAAATTGAAACAAGGGCCATGTGGAAACTGGACACAAGAACAGTTTATGATAAAAGGTAAAACAACCAATGTAGAGCCAAAAGGAGAAAAGTTTAAACAAAGTGCCAAATAACTGACAATTGAATCATTCTAATGGTGATGATAATGATAATAAATATTCATAGACCAGCACTACTAGGAATATACATATATATTTACACATACACAAAGCAGGCTTCGGGTAGAAAGTAAAAAAAACGTAAAGTATACGTAACACATACATGTATATAATTATAGTAAGCGAACGAGTGAGGAATTTGAATGATCCTTTAACGGAATTCACTGAAAAATCAAAAAATAGGTTCATGCATGTATACGTTGGTAGCCGGGATGAAGAAATTGAATTTATCTTGAAGAAATTAGATGCGAAACATGGAATCGATTGGAAAAAGATTGAAAATACAGACGATTTTTCTTCATTTATTTTCATCAGTACTCCCTACATTTGCGTTTTGGCGCCTATTTCATACAATCATGAATTCAAATTATTTATTTCCTCAGGTCATTCAGTTCAGTGAAATGAAGAAGCATTCGAAAGTGACAAGGTACTTTGATCTCGATCTAACCAAGGAGAGTGATGAGACATTAGTGACACTTGAAGTGATTCTAACCTCTACACAGACGATCAAATTCAACACAGATTTCCAAGGTAAAACATTTCATGCAGATGCTTAGTTGTTCTTTTCCCTGAGTATCGATATTTCATAGCTTATCACAAAGGACCTATTGCGGCAAAATGACATCCTATATGGTTATATGTACGGTACAACTCGACATGTGGTGCATAAACGCAACACATAAATTAAATGATTGTAATATTAGAATGAGTAGAAATTAAAGGTACATGTATAGACCAGTTTTGGAAACGCTCCTCTCTCAAAAAATGAAATGGAAGCTCTTATTACCAATCATGTGAAAGAATATGATTTGACTAATACGTGATGATACAAATTTTGCCGGGCAACCGCGTACTAATTGATATATTTGGTAAATTATCATATCAATCCAGGCTGGATAGATATCTCGAATGCACTTCAACATTGAACATTTGGGCATATATTTCTGCTTTTTTGCGAATTTAGGTTGAAGTATTACCATCTAGACCTCAAGGCAATATTTAAACAATATTGAATGGATATTTTGCACCCAAAACCCTTGAACCACAATTTTACCACTACCGGTCTATATCTTTAAAGGTTAAGCGACTTTACCATCAAAACTTGATATCATGATGTACATGTAGGCCTATATTTATTTATTTTTGTTTTGTATTATCATGACTAAAGTTTAACTCTAAGCATTGTAAAGGCCACCACTCATTCGTATATTTCATTCAACCATACGGTGAAGACGAAATAAATATAAAGACGTATTTAGATTACCTGTATATGAACTAAACTATATATGGACGAAATGGTTCTTGGAGTAATTGGGGTTCGGACCATTTTATTACAGACAAAATGGGAAACGGACCAAATAATGATGGACCAAATGGATATTGGATCAAGTAGTACAAATTATTGATTTGAGGAATTTGAGAAATTAGAACCACATGATTATAGATTGCCCTACTTGCTGTATACATATAGACTAAATAATGATTATACGAAACGCTGACTGGACCATGTGTTTAGTGGAGAAAATTTGTGTATAGACTGAAGGAAGAAAGATGATCTGGGTATTGGACAAAGTTGCCTTTGGTCGAATGTGTGAAAACATAAGATCATGTAGATAACCCTTGTTAATATACTAAAGGTTGAAATGGAGACGTACAGTATAGGAAACTCCGGAAAAGTTAATTGTAGGGAATATGGGGAGGCTGTATCCATTAGACGAACAATAATAAAACAGAGTCTTGTGCTTACAAAATTAGTAACCGGTAAAATTTGTTTACATGACAGGGATCGACAAAGAGACTACGGGACAGAATGCTCCTTCACCAACCATCGATGAAATGTGAGTAGAACCACATTATATGTGTTTGTGTGTGTGTATGCAGGGACTTGATAGACAAGGACTGGAATCAAGCCGCTCTCCTTTGACCACATGCTCCACGCCGCCGAAAAGTTATGCGCTATTCTGCAACTGTTTACCAGGTGGTAGAATAAAAGAGCACATGAAATTTCAGGATTTAGAATTCCTACATCAGAAAATGGTATCACAGCAATTGTTCGCTGTCCCTTCAAATGAATTCTCATCCATTGTTGAATGTGTAAAGAGTAGAACAAGCGAACACAAACTTGTGTAATTTCAACCTTTTTGAAACTTGAAAAATACAAAAAACACGCGAAAACTCGCATTAGCGAACTGAATGTTATTGAAGATTGTAAATCATGGATCAAATAACGGGACATTAAAAGCATGCACAAATTAGCGCATCATCCTAAAATATTGAGTTTTTGTCAGGATGTAATTTTTCTTTTACCAACTCTGGCACACAAATTATAGGAAGGACGGAGTTCTAAATTTGAAAATTTGTTTGATGCACTATTCCCAATACAATCCCCATATAAGGTTTTTGATTTACACTGAAATTTTGCCGGTAATTTAATGTTTTGTAATAAATGTAAAACTGGTGCCTGGCTTCCGAAAGTCCCCGCAGTGGAAGCGCGGTTCGGAGCATGGAACTTCAAAGCCAAGTGGAATGTTACACATCCCATTGTTACGCTTTAGAACTCACGAATGCGTTGAATAAATTACAAGAGTTTCGCCGGCTTGATTCCAGTCCTTCTCTAACAAGTCCCTGGTGTATGGATGGGTGTTTATTAATCCGTGTGAGTCAACACAAAAGTTTACACCTAGAAAATTGCTAATTATTTTAAAAATCATCTATGAACAGTAAATTATTATACATCTTATGAAAGAGTGTTTTATCCCAAATCGTTTGGTATCATTTTTGTGTTGAATGTGTTCACGCTTGGATGAACATGAGGCATTGTTTGCGAGAGTGCAAAAATCGACTTGCGCCAAAGGGATGCCTTCAGCATGTATTATGTTGGGATAAGCGGATTGAGAGAATGAATTGAACGTATCAAATGAAATGCATTGCATATGCTTTTTGCAGAAGCAAAGTTACACACACACGCACGCACAAATGTTCGTTGATATTTGATATTCGATATTTGATATGTGTGTCATGATTAGTTTTGTTAGGGATGTTACTTGGATCTGCAAAGACCGAATGAATACCCAAATCCCAATTGTTTTATTCAAACATCACACAAGCAACTTTGGCGCAAATCGATCTTTGCACTCTCTCAAACAATGCCCCATGCTCATCCAAGCGTGGACACATACCACACAAAAATGATACCAAATGATTTGGGATAAAAAAAAAAAACACTTCCAAAAGATGTATAATCATTTACTTTTCAAAGATGATTTTTAAAATAATTAGCAATTGTCTAGGTGTAAACTTTTTTTTGACTCACACTGTATAGAAGGAAGTCTAGATTTTTGCTCAGAGTTGTAGAAAATATACACATATTCAAGAACAAAATTAATGATACTTCGTACACAAAGAAATTGTTTCCACATTTAGAGCTTCGTCAAGTAATGATTTTGATCGACTTTGAAAAATATTATTGTTATGCATCAAATTCGAATTGATGAAATACTATTTTAACAATTAGCAGTAATGGAAAATAAAATCTTCTCTTTTATAGTTCATTTGACGTCTTCAAGTAGACATAAACTAATATTATAGGGATAGACTCAACACGCTTTTTTTCAATAGTTTTTGTTTATTGATTCCAAACAATACAAACGAATCTTAAAAATAGAATACAATTTTTTTTCATCTTGACATGAATTCAGAACATTTTCATTACATAGATTAATTCCTTGTACGATTAATGAAAACAAAATGAAATCAGTTGGAACATAGATCAAATAACCCCATCCAACCATACACACTTCTACCCCCCCCCCCCCTCCCCACCATGCGACACACACATATACCACACACTGTTCCTCAGAATACCCAAAATTGGAGCGACAGAAAAATAGAAATAATCTATTTAATACACACGCACGCATGCACAAACACACGCACACACACACGCTCCCACACACAAAATAATCATGTAATTATGTACATATATATATGCAAAGTGGTTAATGTGTCAAGAAGAAGAAATGTACGGCTGAAGTGAAGCATTAGAAAATATATGATATAAAATTGGTATTAAAAATAAATGCGGTAAAACACATACGTCCCGTGTCAAAGTTCAGGTTTTCCTACTATCTTAAAATGTGTTATACGTCGCGGGTCGCTGATTTAACAAACATCGATAAATGTACGGGGCTGCTGTGTTTTGCCCGAATATCAATTACCAGGTTTCTAAACTGCGCGAGTGAGCGAAGCGTCTGAGTATTTATTTACATTAATTTTAGTCATCAAATTCATGTATATTTGACCTTGACAAGAGAACGATAACGTATAAAGAGACCATCTCGCTGCCTGAAAATGGGTTGACAGATACCTGAATAATTATTTTCAATTTACAATTCTGGGGGGGGGGGGGTGGTTTAAAACTGTAAGAGCTAAAAATGCTGGATGTAAAAGTGCCGTGGTATTATAGTCTTAGTATTTCCATACTGTACATTATCTGTAGTTCTGAGCCCCGTCTTACAAAGAGTTGATATTGATCCGAATCAATATCCAGTCCCTAAATCAATCACAAGTTTGCAGTCTCCCATCTCTTATGTACATAGTTGCGATTGATATCAATCACAAATAAGTTGCGATTGATATCAACTCTTTGTACTACAGGGCCCTGGGGTAGTTGTCTAGAAGGTAAATGCCCGGGGTTATATTTCCAATGGTAAGTAGTCCAGATACGAATGCAGTCTAACAGTACGTTCCAATATAAGGTCTTCATGAATTTAGAAGATGCAGTCCAGGAGAAAATAACTAAACTAAATTGTGAGGCAGAGGTTTAAATGATGAATGCTCCACTTCTCTTTACTTGCAGAATTTATTATTTTATTATGGGGCCTGTCCTTTTATTTGTTTTTAAGCATCTGAAAGCCTTAAATCTATAAAATCGTTCCGAAACTAACAATTTATCGATAATCTTGGCCCGGCGTGCCGCGACTTGACTGTTTATTAAAAGCCCGCTTATCCAGGTCAAATTCATTGCTCGTTCTCTTGCAAATGCATTTTCTAATATATTTGCAAGTGCATTTCCTAATATATTTATGAAATGATTTGTACAGTACAATTTCGAAGAGTTAAAAATTATTTCTTCTCTGGCGGAGCGAATTAAATAGAATTGGTGACTTTTTGCCTAAGCATAATACAATTATAATTCTTAAATTTCAGTCCATCGGATGAGCAGAAAGTGACAGATTCGAATATCCTGAAACTAGCGAGGCTTCTACCACCTAATCTATGGAGCCCTCTTTACTGTGCTCTTGGCATCGATTGCAGCATTGCTAAAGGTATTAGAGAGAATTCTAGAGAGATCAATGAGCAGTACATAGACCTACTGCAAATATGGAAATCTGCATCAACTCGGACTAGAAAGGATTTAAATGCGATCCTCAACCAGGCAGAAGCAGGAGGATTTGTAAACAAGTACTAGGTTAGGTGTTAAACCAGAAATAGAGAGTAAGAGAGAGTAAGAGAGAGAGAGGGAGAGAGGGAGAGAGAGAGAAAGGAGGGGAGGGGCGAGGCAGTGTAAAAACGAAAATATTGCATCTCTGTCACACACATTCTCCTTTAATACTTGGTGACTCTGTTGTGTTATATATGACAGATGCCGTCTAACACTATAGAATAAATAGATAGTTATCAGCTGCAGAAACACATTATTATCCATAATCGTTCGTCACAATGTTGTTAACATTTGATAGTTATGTAAGTTTGGCTTCTTTTTCTTTTCCTTTTTTTTTTGGTTGTTGTTTTCAGGGAGGATGGTGTTTGTTTTAGGAGGCAATTTCGTACTTGTCACTACAGGGTGATTGTTCCATATACAGTACATATCTCAATGAATACAGTTCACTAGACATCGAAATATGACTATTCCTCGTTTTGCGCATAAGTCTGCACTTTATGATGGTGAATGTCCATTGCATATATATTTTATGCGATATCATAATGAGATTGGATTTTTGTGCATAAGTCTGTCTTATTATAATGGTAAATGTCCATTGCATAAATATGTTATAATATCATACTGATATTAGAATTTGTTTGCATAAGTCTGCATTATTATAATGGTGAATAGCCATTGTTTATAAATCTCGTTTGAAATCAGATCACGATGTTGAATTAAAATTTGTGTGTGCATAAGTCTGCACTTTATATATAATTGTGAATGTCAATCGCAACTGTATTTTATATAGATTTGATTCTTGTGCACATAGGGCTGCACATTTTAGAGCCAAGTGTATATAAATTTCATATGATCTACTGCATGAGATCGGATTTTTGTGCATAAGTCTGCACATTATAATGGTGAATGTCCATTACATATATATTATGTTTTACATCATTCTGAGATTGGATTTTTATGCCTCCGTTACGAAGTAGCCGGAGGCATTATCTTTTCGGGTTGTTCGTCCGTCTGTCCGTTCGTACGTACGTACGAACGTACGTCCCGTTCTCATGATCGCGTTATCTGAAGAACCGATTGATGGATTCCTGCCAAACTTTGGTCATGTATGTATCTTGCAGAGCCAATGAACTGATTAGATTCTTGGTTCATAAGGTCAAAGGTCAAAGGTTATGGGCTCATTAGGTATGCAAAAATAGCTTGTGAACGCATTCTCATTAGAACTGACAGATGGATTACTATTTAACTCAGGACATCTTGCAGAACCAATGAACTGAGTATATTTTAGGGTCATGAGGTCAAATATCAAAGGGTCATATATGTATCGAAAATAATATCGCTAGTGATATTCGTTTGTCTCGCAATGTGGTCAATAAGGAATCTAAAAGATCACGACGTTTCGTATGCTACTGCGATACTTCGTCAGGTAATAAAAACTATTGTAAGCAAGGGTCTTTTATACTTTACGGGAGGACCGGCGGAGAGGCCTATAATTCGATCGATAATTGGAACAATAACGCACAATGTATATTGGTCGACGCACACGGTGATAGACCAATCACCAAGGCCGCTGGTTCGGCCGCTGGTTCGGCTGATGCACCAGGCCTATTGGCCGACGCATACGGTACTCAACCAATCAACGGGGCCGCTGGCTCGGGCCGTCTGCTGAATGGAATCGACCGTTGTTGGCTGGCAGGACGGCGAGTGTCATGGCGGCGTATCGTCCGCATCCAAAATTCAGGGATATCGATCCCTTTGTCTCTGTTGAAATTATTAGGATTGAGACGGATATTGAAATTGACGCCGGTCCTCCCGTAAAGTATAAAAGACCCTTGCTTACAATAGTTTTTATCACCTGACGAAGTATCGCAGTAGCATACGAAACGTCGTGATCTTTTAGATTCCTTATTGACCACATTGCGAGACAAACGAATATCACTAGCGATATTATTTTCGATACTATATCCGCAATGAGTAATATATTTAGCGTCATATTTGTATATGAGAAATTGCTTGTAATCACGATATTCTGAGAACCTGTTAATGGATTACAATTGAACTTGAATTTGAAAAATTTCTTCTGTTTTGGTTTGTAAAATTGCTCTATGACGGAGGCATCATTTTCGACTGCGTGCAGTCGAAGTTCCATCTAGTTATGCATAAGTCTGCACATTATAATGGTTTATATCAAATGCATGTATATTTCATGCTATATCATAATGAGATTTAATTCTTGTGCATAAGTCTGCACATTTTAATGGTGCATGTCCATTGTATATATTTTGTATGAAATCATATCACAATGTTGAATGAAGATTCTTTGCATGCATAAGCTAGCACATAATGGTGAATGTCAAATGCATGTTCATGTTCCATATTATATCATATTGAGATTGAATTTTCGTGCACAAGTCCGCACGTAGTAATGGTGAATGTGAAATGCATATAAACACTGTATTGTATATGATATCGTACTGAGATTGATTCTTGTGCATATAGGGCTGCAGATATTGAAGCGAAATGTATATAAACGTTTCATACGCTATCATACTGAGATTGGACTTTTGTGCATAACTCTGCACTTTATAATGGTAAATATTCATTGCATATATATTTTATGCAATATATTTAAGATTGGATTTATATGCATAAGTCTGCACATCAAAATGGTGAATGTCAAATGCATGTATATGTCATTTAATGTCATAATGAGATTTAATTATTGTGCATAAGTCTGCACATTAAAATGGTGAATGTCCATTGCATATACATTTCTTATGGAATTATATCACGATGTTAAATTAAGATTCTTTGCATGCAAAAGTTAGCACATTATAATGGTGAATATCGAATGCATGTACATGTTTCATATTATATCATACTGAGATTGGATTTTTGTATACAAGTCTGAACATTATAATGGCGACTGTCAAATTGATATACACACTGTATTTTATACGATATCGTACTTAGATTGATTCTTGTGCATATAGGGCTGCACATGTGTAAGCCAAGTATATATAAATTTTCATATGATATACTGATATTGTATTTTTATGCATGAGTCTGCACATCATTACGATGAATATCCATTGCAAATATATTTCATATGATCCACTGAGATTGGATTTTTGTGCATAAGTCTGCACATTATAACGGTAAAAGTCTATTGCATATATTTTCCATATGATATCATACTTAGATTGGATTTTGATGCATAAGTCTGCACATTATAATGGTTTATATCAAATGCATGTATATGTCATGCAATAACATTCTCAGATTTGATTGCTGTGCATAAGTCTGAACATTATAATTGTGAATGTACATTGCATATATTTCATGCAATATCATACTGAGATTGGATTTGTGTCCATAATTCTACCTATTATGATGGTTAATGTCCATTGAATATATATTTTTTTATATGATATCGTACTGAGATTGTTTCTTGTGCATATAGGGCTGCACATATTGAAACAAAAAGTATATAAATGTTTTATATGATATCATACTGAGATTTGATTTGTATGCATAAGTCTGCACATCATGGTGAATGTCCATTGCAGATATATCTCTATATACTCAGATTGGATTTTCGTGCATAAGTCTGCACATTATAGTGGTTAATATCAAATGCATGTATATTTCATGCAATATCATATAGAGATTTGATTCTTGTGCATAATTAAGTCTGCGCATTATGATGGTGAATGCCCATTTCATATATTTTGTACGAAATCATATCACGATGTTGAATTACGATTTTGGTGTGCATAAGTCTGAACATGGTAAATGTTCATTGCATATAAATGTTTCATATTATATCATACTGAAATCCTATTGCACTAAGTGAGACCTATCTTGGGTTCATCCAACAAAAGAAAACATAAAATTTAAGAAAAATAATAAGAAGAAGAAAACAAAACACTGAAATACATAGATTTATTTTTTGAAAACGATGTATATTTTTAGATTTGTTAAAACTTCATTGTTATTGTTCATTCTTGCATTCTATTTCCTTGACTATCCTAGAATAATAAAACCATATGATATGTTGATGATGAACAACAATAGAAAACAAAGAAATGCATACAAAATATGAACTACCTTTTTTTTGTTGCTACGTATCTATGAATTCGAACGTCTCCTTATTAAGGTAAAGATTAGTTTGGAAAACGCCCCCTCTCAACAAATGAAATGGAAGCTCTTATTACCAATCATGTGAAAGAATATGTTTTAACTAATACGTGATAATACAAATTTTGCCAAGAAACCGCCTACTAATTAATACATTTGGTAAATTATTATATCTCTTTGGACCTAATAGATATCGCGCACGTGTCGCGTAGGCCCATATTCATCTTTCTGTGTACACTGATTGTTACTTTACCAAGACTGGGCCAAATTTTTTATCATTTTGATACACATCAATATTTATATGCTACATGATCAAACGTTTCTTTCACAATGCAATCGCATGACCATAACTGGTCTTTATCTTTAAACAACTAATTTTCCAACCATTTTACACTGTAAAACTGCAAAATATGTTTTTTTTTTAAATTCTGCAATAAATCAATGTTTAAAAAAATAAAAATTGTCATTTTGTTTATTATTCTATTCAATAAGTGTACCCATTTTCATCTTCATATCGCTAACCACAGCCGAAATCTTAGGGGGTCATATCATATGTGATTTCACAAATGAAGAAACTGAACCAGTACATTATACTCACTCTCTTGAAAATCTTATTTTTTAATTTGGAAGAGTCTTTACTTATCAGTGACTTAAGCACCAAACGTTTTTACAATCTGATATCTTGTAAGCATACATTCACCAACAGATGCTGTCGTCTTTGGGAAAACGTACTACAAACAAATATTGACTGGTCTTTCGTGTTTAAAAGTAATTTAACGCATACTAGGGAACGTCGCTTAAGATCAGAGTTCAATTTTAAATTGCCGACACGTTCTCTTTTCACCTGTTTTTGAACATCTGAAAACTCGCAAATCAATATGGCGGCCTTAACCGTGAAAGGGTGTACTGAGCTTATCTCGACGAAGCATCGAAGTAACTTACAATCTCTACCTCATCTATATTGATCTTTCTTCTCTATATCAATCAAACATTTATGAATAATCTTTATCACGTAGGTTTACATTGTTCTAAACATACAGTTAACATTTTTATTCTCCGCCTCTCTCGAAAACCTCGAATGTTCTACACAATATTGTTTGTGCCCTCTTTGATTTTTTGTTTGCTTCTATTGTGCCATTGTATGCTACCATCCGCCCCATCATGGAACCCAAACAATTCAAACTCGTATTGTCTGGGTTTTTAGCAAGCGGGAAGACCAAGGAACATTACCCCCCCCCCCTCGAGGAGTCCGCCGCTCATGTCTACCTATCCCGACATTCACGACTACGTTTTAATTACTACGTAACAAATATGAAAACACTCATCTTGTCCTTCATGTAGTAATACAGTCATTGCATATGCATACCCCTTTTTAATTCCCTTTCTTTCACCCAGCCTCATCAAATTTAGAAAATAGGACCTTCGGATTTGTATACACTTGTTTTCAAATTTCAAAATACGATCCCTTTATATTTTTTTGCCACAAAGATGGCCGACCTCCTTAGAATGGTATAGCATTTTTAGCTCTAAGAACGTGATTTCTAAGGAATATACAGTATTAGGTTTCGAGTAATTTTTTTGAATATAGTTGAGAGAGTGTTATTGATACCACTCCTTGAATCCCTTCCACAACTGGTAGGTCTACAAACCTTAGCGCCGTGACGGTTATTGCGCCATCATTGTATTACCCTCATCAGTAGCTTCATAATTGTCATCCTCAACCTCATCATAATTATCATAGTCATGATGATCTCACATTACAAACACTATGGCCCGAATTCACAAAGGAGGTTTGTAGACAAACCTAGGTTTATGTGCGTCATATGACGCGTTTAGATGCGTTTCAGACCAAGGTTGTCTGAACCTTGGTCTCCTTTGTGAATTCAGGCTAAAAGGATTTAATATATGAAATTATAAAACGAGATAATCATCCTCTCTTAATCATAATAATTATCATCATCCTCTCCTAATCATAATTATTACAGTCATCCTGATCTCACAACTTCACCAAAGAAAGACAAGGACTCTATCGATGTTTCCCCTTCTTTATGAAGGTATAGTTTTTCCAGTCAAAATACCTTATGCTTACAACCAGTGACAATTCATATAAAGTCAAATTATTACAATCAACATTATTACATACACGATAACACGAAGGGATCTAATAAATGCAATTTAAAAAAAGAGATCATCATCATAGTTATCGTCATATTGATCTCAAAACCTCACACAAGAAAGACAAGGATTCGTTTCATATTCCCCCTTCTCTCCGAAGATAATTTTCTCCCAGTCAAAATACACTAAAAACAAAAAATTGACAAAATGATATAGTAAATGTTGTTTTCGTTTTACAAAAAAGTTAGAATCATGATATTTCAGAAAAGCGATATTTAGGAAAAGTAAGATTTAAGAAATGAAATTGTAATTAGGAAAGAATTTTAGATCAAAACATATTATTTTCTTCTTAATGAAGTAAGATGAAGTAGAATGTGAAAATATAGCAACAGGGGCGCCGTTTGGGGCAGGCGCAATTTCCTATTTTGTTGCCTGTTAGAGATTCTCTTTAAAACTCTTCGGACCAATGTGATAACCCTCTTTCTTACTTTGAAATCATGACAAACATATGTTAGACCTGTGCCCTCTAACAGAACAATGTCCCCCTAGATCCGCCCCTGAATATGCTGTTTCGTCATTTAATAACTAAAAACAAAACATATTAACATGAGAACAGCATAGTGGAACCTATACAAAAAATATTTGTACTTCATTATTCACTAATGATAAAGATAAATGCTTGAGAAGTAAGAAAAGAAGAAAAAAAAAATTTTATCAGGTGTAATTAAAAAAACAAAGACCAAACGCTTAAATTTACCCCCCCCCCCCAAAGAAGAGAAAGATAGATAGGAAAACAAAAACTACCATCTGGAAATACGGACTGTTCTTTGGCAGTTTAAGCACGAGTCCAGCTAGCTCATAATTCCGGGTGCTCTAGTATTTCTGGTGGTATTGACATTTTTTGTTAATAATCCAACCATGCCGCCCCTACTAGATGAACAGTACATGCATATGATCGCCCCTAAATAATTGTATTCTTCACACGAAAATGGCCAAAACAAAATTGTTGCAATGACAAAAAATCATGATCATGATGAGTATAAAAAAAGGTCGAAGGACACATTCTACAGGAAAGCCCAAACAAATTATTCATACCCCTTGAACATTTCGTGTTCTTTTCTTTTGTTCTTCGTAACTCAAGAATAAAAAGTTGAATGGTAGACTTGTGGTCTTTGCTGTATACTTTTGATGTAAGCTTTAATATGTCACACTCTCAAGAAACATAAATAGGGACATCAACTTTTCACATACTGAAAAATTACAAAACTTGGTAAGGTTAGGAACAATTTAGTTGTTAACTGTACATATGTAAATTTCAATATACAACACAGAAAGGTAAACATACATATCAATTAAGGAGAGAGAGTAGCAGAACCTTTAAAAACAAATCTTGGAAACCCAAACCTTTTCAGACTAAAATGAAGAAAAAAAGAGATATATACTACTAGGTATCACTGCACTGTTCTCTGGCAGTTTAAGGATCGAGTCCGGCCAGTTCATAACTCACAAGTGCTCTAGTAATAAACCTATGTCTATCTACCCCCCCCCCCTATAAGAGAAAGATAGATAAGGAAACAAAAGCTGTCACCTAGTACTACTGCACTGTTCTCCGGCAGTTAAAGGATCGAGTACGGCCAGCTCATAATTCACAAGTGCTCTAGTAATACACGCGATTCACTTCCAGGCCCAATTTATATACTGCTGCCCCCCCCCCCCAAAAAAAAAAAAAAAAAAAAATAATAATAATAATTTAAAAAAAGAAGAAAGAAGAGAAAGATAAAAAGGAAAAAGAAAGACAAAACTGTCACCTGGTATTACTGCAATGTTCTCCGGCAGTTTAAGGATCAAATCCAGCCGGCTCATAATTCACAAGTGCTCTAGTAATACAGGTGATTCGCCTGAATTTATTTACCCCCCCCCCCTCCCCCCCCCAAAAAAAAAAAAATAGGAAAAAAAAAAAATCTATTTCACACAAAAAAGTCCAAAACAAAATTGTTGCAAAGAAAAGAAAACATGATCAGTAAAAAAACTATCTATTTCAACCATGCCACCCCTACCAGTATGTATATCTCCCCTAGATATATGTATTCCACACAAAAAAAGACAAAACAAAATTGGTGCAATGACATTAAAAAAACATGATCAGTAAGTTACAAAAAAGGGAAAGGACACATTTTACAAGAAAGCCAAAACAAATGTGTGGAGCACTGGATATATACAGGTAACAACTGTATATTTATACCCCTTGTAAATTTGAAATGGTAGACATGTGGTCTTTGCTGAATATTTTAGATGTAAGCTTAATGTGTCACATTTTCAAAAAAACTAAATATGGAAAAATCTATTTTTGATAAAAAAATTAAAAACTTGGTAAGTTTAGGAATAATTAAGTTAACTGTACATATGGACATTTCCATATACAACAGAGAAATATAAACATATATATCGATTAAAGGGAAAGTGTACCTTTAATCTTTTCAGAAAAAAAGATACATATATTACTAAATATCACTGCACTGTTCTCTGGCAATTTAAGGATCAAGTCCAGCCAGCTCATAATTCACAAGTGCTATAGTAATACACGTGATTCAACTCCAGGCCAAATTTAATACCACCCCCCCCCCAACAAAAAAAGAGAAAGAAAGAAAGGAAAACACTATCACTAGGCATTACCGCACTGTTCTCTGGCAGCTTAAGGATGGAGTCCAGCCAGCTCATAATTCACAAGTGCTCTAGTAATTCTGGTGGTAATGATATTATCTATTTCAACCATGCCACCCCTACAAGTATATATACCAGTATGTATATCTCTAGTAATACAGGCGATTCACTTTCAGGCCCACTATATTTACCGCTGCCCCCCCCCCCCCAAAAAAAAAAGGAGAAAGAAAAGATAGAGAGGAAAAAGAAAGACAAAATTGTCACCTGGTATTACTGCACTGTTCTCTGGCATTTTAAGGATCAAGTCCAGCCAGCTCATAATTCACAAGTGCTCTAGTAATACAGGTCATTCATTTCAAGGCCCGATTTATTTTACCACTCCCCCCCCCCCAAAAAAAAATGGAAAGATAGGAAAAAGAATTGTCGCCTGGTATTACTGCACTATTCTCTGGCAGTTTAAGGATCGAGTCCAGCCAGCTCATAATTCACAAGTGCTCTAGTAATACAGGTCATTCATTTCAAAGCCCGATTTATTTTACCACTCCCCCCCCCCCCCAAACAAACAAAAAGGAAAGATAGGAAAAAGAATTGTCGCCTGGTATTACTGCACTGTTCTCTGGCAGTTTAAGGATCAATTCCAGCCAGCTCATAATTCACAAGTGCACTAGTAATACAGGTCATTCATTTCAAGGCCCGATTTATTTTACCACTCCCCCCCCCCAAAAAAAAAAAGGAAAGATAGGAAAAAGAATTGTCACCTAGTATTACTGCACTGTTTTCTGGCAGTTTAAGTATTGAGTCCAGCCAGCTAATAATTCACAAGTGCTCTAGTAATACATGTAATTCACCTAAAACGATTTACCCCCCCCCCCCCTTACCAAGAAAAGAAAGATAGAAAATAAGAATTGTCACCCAGTAGTACCGCACTGTTTTCTGGCAGTTTAAGTATCGAGTCCAGCCAGCTCATAATTAACAAGTGCTCTAGTAATACAAGTAATTCACCTATGTTATACGCCCCCCCCCCCAAAAAAAAAAAAGCAGTGATACTTGTGATTCAACCAGACCTTTTAACGTTACGAACGCGGCCATGCAAGGCATGAATTCATTCCGTTCCTACCCGAAATATACCCTTAACGATGGCATGCAACAACAAAACAAGACCGAAGGGGAACCAAACGGGAACCAAACACGATCAGTCAGATGACTCATTGCGATAACAAAAGGATGACAATGAATCTAATGTCGCCTACCCCATTCAAATATTAGTAGACAAGTCTAGAGTAGCAAAATGTCAAAGGACACATGCATCTGCATGAATGCCCAAACAAGTGTGTGGAGCACCAGAATATATTACATGGAAGTTTCCGTATACACTCAAATATACCACTAAATGTATCACTTGGTATCACTGCACTGTGCTTTGGCAGTTTAAGATCAAGCCAAGCCAGCTCATAATTCACAAGTGCTCTAGTAATACAAGTAATTCACCTATGTTTATCTACCCCCCCACCCCCTAAAAAAAAAAAAAAGAAAGAAGAAGAAGAAGAAATGATAGGAAAAAAGAACTGTCACCTGGTATTACTGCACTGTTCTCTGGCAGATTAAAGGCATCGTTTAACAATGTTAAATCTGAGATACATTATATTATTATTTTGCCAAACTGGGTTTTTCTGCCCCACCTGGACCCATCCTTTAAATCCCCATTGCCCTACTTGAAGCTACTTCTTATGTTAATTGAGAGCTGATGAGATAGACACGTGTCAGTGACCACCCTGTGTGGTCTAATCCCTCCTGACCAAACTAGTTCAGACGGGCTTTACAGAAAGTCGGGGGGGGGATTTTCAACTAATCTACATCAGCATGCAGAAGTCGTACACAGGGAGGGGCAGAACATCCTGCAATATATCTTGCGGGGCATCAGGGAGCAAATCATTTCATTCGGTATTCGGCAGTTTTAAGCGATATTGGTAAAACATTCCAACTTTATCATCAGAATCCGATTACTCATTCACAATTTTTTTAAATCCAACTATTAACTAGGTTACGACAATAAAAATACATCCATGTTTTAATGATTAAGCGTGCAAACAGTATCATTTTGGGAGTAACTTTGGTTCGACTTGAATAGGCCATTTTCGTAATGTAACCAAATCTATACATATGCCTTTGTGAAGCGCCTTGATACGAATTGTTTAATTCACCTGTTACGAATAAATGTATCTCAATAATGAGGATTCAAATCGCAACAATAGTTGTGTTAGGTAGGGCAAGCCATAATGTTTGTTCCTACCTAGCAATACACAACATATTCAATTTGTATATTGACTATTGAAGTACAATTATTCGTAACAGGTGAATGAAAAAAATCGTATCGAGGCACTAAAGTACAAATTTAGTTTCATTACGAAAATGTTTCATCAAATCAATCACAAATTGTTAGTAGGCCTACCCCTTTTATTAAACAATCTGGCCCAAATTGACCGGTTTACTAACATATTCAAATTGATGGATGTTTCTTTCCTGGGGACCTAGTGACGGGTTATTCCATTAACCTGTTATTAATGAATGAGCTACGATACTTAGAATCCAGTCTGCATGCATTATATGTTGCTTTGTGGGGTAGCCTCGGGCAAGGTTTTAAGTTGTCAAGTGTGTATACAATTATGTATACGAATATACGAATATGTTATTGAACTGGTCCATTGTAATGAGGTGAAAGTTCTGCAAGAATCTTCAAGGTTGAAGGTAGCATACTACACCGAAGGAGAAGGTTTTTTTTTAAATTAAATGAAGGGGATCATGGACAAGAAAATGAAAAAATGCAAGCCAATAAAACAAAAGGACCTGAGAGCATGCTGAAAGGAAACATTTTACATTTAATTAAAGAATTTTGAATTACTCAATCTAAATAATGTTAATGTTATGATTATAAAGAAGAAGATGGGGCAACTTACATTTACAGTAATTTGCATCGAAGTTTCCTGGGCGTCCCTGAAGGCTCGTGATATCTGGAAGTCGCATGTAATCCGCAACGTCATCGCAAAGCGTCCACTCTTTTTTCCTTAGTATAAGAACAGAAAATTAAAATTGTGTATTGTGTAAATGAAAACGTAATAATGAGCATGATGAGAGATTAATGGCAACATTTATTTTTAGGAATAAAATTCCCACTTTTTGATTACTGGCCATTATTCCCCATTATTCATAAATACTATAGGCTACTTTCTTAATACACCTTTTGCCTGGTAACGCCCTTTTCATGACAGGAGTTCTTCAATTCAAGTGTCAGAAAGTAGATTGCACGCATTAGTTGAAGCTATTTCAGGCCCCTACAAATTGTACCTTGCCCGACCTAACAACATCATGATCCATGTGAACAGCATTATTACTGATAGATTGAGATACAAATTCATTAGAGATGAATTAGTAACAACGTCGCAATGCACACATAATAGCATAACTATCCTGGCTGTGTAGTAAAAGCTGTGTTTTTAATTTTCAACATTTTAAACACGACTGTACAAAACTCAACTGATTTCACTCAAAATCGGTACCCCAAGACGAAAATCCAATTGAATCCCCATTGAATCCCAATTGGCAATTTAGGGTAAATGGAAAGTGGAACAATGGGTACCTATTGAAACCAATTGGTCCCCATTGAAACCAACTGGCAATTGGTTTTAATGGGGACCAAGTGCCAATTGGTTTCAATGGGTACCCATTGTTTCACTTTCCATGTACTCAAAATTGACAATTGGTATTGAATTGGGATTCAATGGGCGCATTAAATGGGGATTCAATTGTTAAATCGATCCAGTTAGAAGAACCAGTGATAAATTACTGATACTTCATAATCGATATTGGCAACTGTACACCAATTAGGTATATTCCAATCTCATTTGCATAATAATAATAATAATATGGATATTTATATAGCGCCGGTATCCGCCAGGTTCTGACGCTCATGGCGCTGTACATACATGTATTACTATCACAAAAATATAACTTTCTTATTAATAAAGTAAACTAAAACAACACAAATTATTACGCTACATTGACATGATTAAATAGCACTGTTTAGGAAGAGATGGGTTTTTAGAGCAACTTTGAAGTCATGAAGGGCAGTTAAATTACGAATACTAAGTGGCAGCTTATTCCAAAGGGACGGACCAGAATGAGAAAATGCTCTACCCCCCCCCCCCAGGAACTGCGCGTCTTAGGGACAACTAATAAGGAGGATTGAGATGAAAGAAGATGTCTTGTAGGCTTATACTTAACAATCAACTTGATATTGTAGGAAGGAGCAGAGTCATACAAGGAATGGAAAACTAGCAACAACAACTTATAATTCGGTCACATACCGGGAGCCAGTGAAGAGTTTTGAGGATGGGGGTGATGTGGGTTCTACGAGAAGAAAGTGTAACAATACGTGCAGCAGTATTTTGCAGTTTCTGGAGTCGAGAAAGTTGTGTGTTAGGGAGTAGATAGAGAATAGAATTACAGAAATCTAAGCGTGATGAAATAAGAGCATGTACAAGTTTCTCTGTGGTTGAACGACTTGAGTATTTCCTAATAAAACCTAGATTTCTCAGTTGATATCTGACTGACTTACAAATACTAGAAACATGAGTTGACAATGACATAGACGAGTTTAACATGACACCAAGGTTACGACATTGCGAGGAAGGACTAATTACAGAATCTGATATGGATATATTAAACGACGGTATCTTTGCAAGATTTGATTTCGAACCCAATAAAATTAGTTCAGTTTTACTATCATTCAGTTTGAGTGAGTTCGAGTTCATCCAAGTTTGCACATCTTTGACGCAAGCTTCGAGTAGATTGACAGTCCGACTTGCGTCATTTTGATTGGGATTGAACGATGCGTATATCTGGATGTCATCTGCATAGCAGTGATACTTGACATCATGCTGCTGTAAAACTTGCTTGAGCCTAGTGATGTACAAGGAAAACAGCAACGGCCCCCCGACTGACCCCTGCGGGACGCCACAACTGAGCTTGACAGGATCAGATCTTTCATGATTTACACTAACTTCATCACATAGATCATTTGAAGTGAATTCAAGAGTTACATTTACAGTGACACAGGCTCGTACACATATATATACTAAATACGCATGTTGTTTCTTGGTTAGTAATCATATAATCAATATATCTATTGCTAAAACGTGAATGTAATTGTAACATGATCAGACAAAATAATCTATTGGTTAATAATTGCCGAAGGAAAATAGAAATCACAAAATTGATGTGCATTGTCATAATTTGCTTAACAAATCATGATACATTTATTTTTCTGTGACACGTGTAAAGTGATAATGAATATTCATGAGATGCCTAGATTTGTTGGTTTCTATTGGTTTCTGTTGGTTTCTATTGAGCCTATTGGTCATATTGTTTTTATTGGTCTTATTGGTCCTAATGTTTTCTATTGGTCCAACTGGTTTCTATTTAACATTGGTCCTATTGGTTTCTATTGATTTCAATTGGCCCTATTAGACTTTAATGGAATTTCAATTGGTTTCAATTGGACCAATTGAAGTCCAAATTAAGGCCAATTGGTCCAATTGAAACCAATTGGGGACCCATTAAAGTCTAATGGGGCCTAGACCGATGGGGCCAATTGGTCCAATTTGTCCAATGGGGCCAATCTGGACCAATTGAAACCAATTGGGGACCCATTAAAGTCTAATGGGACCTAGGCCAATGGGGCCAATTTGTCCAATGGGGCCAATCTGGACCAATTGAAACCAATTGATACCAATCGAAATTTCAATTGGTGTTCAATTGGTTTTAATTGGATTTTCGTCTTGGGACTTTAGTGACAATTGATGACACTTAAATAGCAGTAAAATACATTTGTTTCAACTAACTGATGTTAAAAAGAATAATTTAAAAATTCAAATTGTAAGTCTAGTGTCAAATTTGCCGATTTGCCCAATCGGTCCTATTGTGCAGTCTATGCAATATTGTGTCGTGTGTATATTTGTGTATAGGTCTAATACTACCTGCCTCACAGCAAGTATGCAGTGCTAAAGGTCAATACGCACTCGCATTGACTCTCTATGCTTTGCTGGAGTGTCGCAATGCACCTGACAAAAAATTGTAAATTCAATTTGAATCCATTACCGTGCGTGATAACGGAATATCTGATCACTCTCACACACAGCAAAGACTGATACTGATAGAGATCCCTGCGAAATTAATAAAATACAAATAAATGAAATCAAACTTCTTCGCTAAATCATGACAGGATGAAAATCAAATTACACCCGTTTAATAAACTAAAAATACTAGTCGATGGTATCAATATAAAAATGTATGTAACCTCAATGACATAACAATTCACTCTCGACTTACGTGTGTGAGGTCCGAATTGAAAATGGCGCCTTCGAGCATGCACACGTGATGTCCTGCCCATAGGAAAGTGAAAAGTATGCCGCAGACCTGCCGCAGACCTGCCGCAGATCTGCCGCAGATCTGCTGCAGACTTTTAGTCTGCGGCAAAGAGTATGCCGAAGTATGCGGCAGAAAGAAATTTTACTGCAGACTTGCCGCATACCAGTATGCCACAGGAACAGTCTGCGGCAGATCTGCGGCAGGATGAAATATTGCTGCAGACTTGCCGCATACCAGTATGCCACAGGAACAGTCTGCGGCAGATCTGCGGCAGGATGAAATTTTGCTGCAGACTTGCCGCATACCAGTATGCCACAGGAACAGTCTGCGGCAGATCTGCGGCAGGATGAAATTTTGCTGCAGACTTGCCGCATACCAGTATGCCACAGGAACAGTCTGCGGCAGATCTGCGGCAGGATGAAACTTTGCTCCAGACTGGCCGCATACTATAGTATGCCACAGGAACAGTCTGCGGCAGATCTGCGGCAGGATGAAACTTTGCTCCAGACTTGCCGCATACTAGTATGCCACAGGAACAGTCTGCGGCAGATCTGCTGTAGGATGAAACTTTGCTCCAGACTTGCCGCATAAGCTAGTATGCCACAGGAACGGTCTGCGGCAGGGCGAAACTTTGCTCCAGACTTGCCGCATACCAGTACGCCACAGGAACAGTCTGCGGCAAGTCTGCCACAGAAAAGTGGGAAATTATACAGTCTGAAGCAAGGCTATAGGCGGCCATTTTGTAGGACAATAGGTTTTAACAAGTTTCAATGGGACTTTAATAGGACTTCAGATGGTTTCAATTGGTCCAGATTGTCCCTATTGGACCAATTGGCCCATGGCATTGGCCCCATTGGCCTATATGCCCCATTAGACTTTAATGGACCCCAATTGGCCTGAAGTTGGACTTCAATTGGTCCAATTGAAACCAATTGAAAACCTTTTAAAGTCTAATGGGGCGGATTGGTCCAATTGAAATCCCATTAAAGTCTAATAGGGCCAATTGAAACCAATTGAAACCAATCATCTCATGCATATTCATTATTACCTTACACGTGTGACAGAAAAATACATTTATCATGATTTGTTTAGCAAATTAAGACAATGCACATCATTTTTGTGATTTCTATTTTCCTTTTGCCATTATTAACCAATAGATTATTTTGTCTGATCATGTTACAATTACATTCACGTTTTAGCAATAGATTGATAGATTGATATTGATTATATGATTACTAACCAAGAAACAATATACATATTTAGTATATATATATGTGTACGAACCTGTGTCACTTTAAATGTTACTCTTGAATACACTTCAAATGATCTATGTGATGGAGTTAATACAATTGAGAATAGAATATACCTAATTGGTAATATCGATATATATTGGTATTACCTAATTGGTAATATCGATATTGCCAATATCGATTATGAAGTATCAATCAGTTTATCACTGGTTCTATCTACATGCATACTTTATTGCCATGTACTGGATATGAAAGAGTATGCGGCAGGTCTGCAGCAGGTCTATATGAGATATGAATATTCATGATGAAGAGTCTGCGGCAGGTCTGCAGCAAGTCTGCGGCAGACCTGCCGCAGACTCTATATCATACTGAAAGAGTATGCGGCAAGTCTGCAGCAAGTCTGCGGCAGACCTGCCGCAGACTCTTCATCATACTGAAAGAGTATGCGGCAAGTCTGCGGCAAGTCTGCGGCAGGTCTGCGGCAGACCTAATTTGCATGTGAAAAAGATGACTGTCTGCAGCAGGTCTGCGGCAGATCTGCGGCAAGTCTGCCGCAGGAGTATGCGGCAAGCTCATTTCTTTCCTATGGGTGATTTCACGCAAGCGCAGTCGTTGTTTCGATCTGTTGTGGGACTTATTAGGACATCCACTGCTGCAGTATTCGTGACATGAAGAAAACAGATCCATATATATACACAGAGTTTGGCCAACTTGGTTTCACTGGGTCACAACATGGCGTATATTCTTTTGTTTTGTGCTTGCCCAACAGCAGTAGTCGCCATGTTGTTTCCAACTCGAACCGGGTTGGCCAAACTCTCCTAATCAATGGCAGTGGAAGAAAGCAAGTTAAAACGTCCTCTACGGGCTAATTTTGTTGTATTACTGTGGACCAAATCCTCCCACAACTTGAAGGAAATGTACATGCCCCTGTTGACAGATTTTCGACCAAATAAGAAAAAGAAGATACTTACCTTTCCTTCCTCAAATAGTTTCGCAAACAAGGGCCCTCCATACTGAAGGTGTATCGATCACATAAAGTTAAAATGTTTTGCCCCTCCCAATACCACTGCCTTGAAAGGCCACTGCTCCCTCTCCCCCACTCTCTTCCTCCTTCTCTTTCTTTCTCTCTCTCCATCCTAATCCCTATCTCTCTTTCTCCCTCTCTCTTCCTGTTCCTTCGGTAAACATTGTGGGTAGAAATATAGTATAGTAAGTATGAGCATTATTTTTTGTTTGTGTGTGTTGGGGGGGGGGGGGGGGCATAGGAGTGGGATGGGAGGAGTGACGCCGCTTGAAAAACCATGATTTTGAACCTGCAATTTTAACAGACATAAAAACGCCTCCCCCTTCCCCCTTAGAATACGCGTCTTGCCTAAAGCGCAAGGAGTTGTTGCTCCTCCCGAAATACAATCAATCATAAAATGTTGTTTTAATGGAAACAGTTGCGAATCATACCATCAATAATTAGCGCAGTGCTTTCTCAGCAGTCGGGTAAAAACACACAAACCACACTGTACAAATGGGAGAGTTCCTCGTGTACGAAATCATACACCAGAACTAAATTTTTATAATGGGAGATTCATCATAATTTAGTTATGTCAACATTCCTTTTCTTGCCCTATGCATTTAAAACTCGCACTTATTTTCTTCTTCTAGTTTCTCATTTTTATTCAGGCAAACCTTCTATATATAGTTGGCTTGCGGGTGCACCATGTGAGAGAGAGGGAGGATTGTGGAGTCCTGAAAAGGACTCTCGGTAATCTTTCTTGAGGGTTTGTAGTCCTGAAAAGGACTGTTTGGTATAGTCTTGAAAAAACTGTTGATTATCTTTCTTAGCTTATAGTTCTAATGAAAACTATAGCGCTTGGGGAGGATGAATTCTATAGTTGATGAATTCCCAAAGTAATTATATCTATCCCATCATGGCAAGCTTGCTTCCTGTGTATGAATTTATCTCACACTTCAATCCTATTTCAGTTCGAAATATATTTTGTTCTGTCTCGTCACGCCGAATCTCATAAAGCATTGAATACAGCACCGAAGTGTGACGTCGTACTGGCAAAGTTGTCAAGGTTGCTGGTTCCAAACAATGGCGTGGTGATCACACCAGCACCAAACGCTGAATTTTTCATGCTCCAGCCCATCGCATGAATGATTCCGCTGTGAACCTCAGTTATGCGAAGGCTCTGGACGACTAACAACTATGACGTTAGCACTTCGGTATTTCCCAAAATGGTACAAGTTTGATCCCTTTGTTTGTTTCCTCGGTGCCAGAATGACGTTAACTCACATTATTTGGCAGAGGTTTACGCCCTTCTGGCTCTCAATCGAGTTAATTCAGATAGAACCATAACCTATTGTGCAACTCCTACACTCTTCTGTAACAAAGCTTGTAAGTCCTTTAGCGTCATCTGCCGAGGCACAGTTTTAATATCAATATTATGCATACAAAGCATAAAACACCATCATAAGTCTTAATTTATTATTAATGTATCAAGGTAGCTAGGAAGAAGCCGAATTATATTTGCATCATTTATTCAAGCGCAAGGAGTTGCTACCCTACCCCCAAAGTACAACCAATCATTACATATTTTCTAATGGATACGATTACGAATCATACCAAGTAGTATTATGATTTGCTTTATCAATTAGCGCTTGGAGGATGTGTTTAGATTCTTTTTTTGCTACTTCATATAAAAGGGCTTGGCACTGAAAATGGTTAGAAGTTTGGTTATATTAACGTGCACTACGTTTTTGACGATAGTATTGCGATTTAAGTTTTACTAACCAAATTATATTCTTTTTGCAGTACCCGAATTAATCGACGCAAAACTTTTCTCAATTTTCATAGTCGAAAAGGACATATTTATGACCGTATTGAAACGTATTCAGTTACCTATAATGAAAAAGTTTGTTGAATAAAACAATTGTAACGATAATGATAATAATTACCATATATATTATTAATATACACACACACACATACATCCACGAACACTTTTTTTCTTCAATTTGTTTTATTTCTCCATATATGTAATACAAGCAAAAACATACAATTGAGTATAATAAACACACACACACACACACGCACACACACACGTATGGGTAGCATTTCATCGTTGTTGAAATTGTATTGAGAACACATACCTATGATATGATCACCTATACCTTAGTCACTGTCATACGTTAATGTATATTTATAATTATACAGGCTCTAACCTGTTTCATTTACCCATTTGTTGAGCGGGTTCACGTTGGATAAAGAGCTAGAAATGTTATCTTTCCGTACATAGCCAGTCATTTCAAAATCTCTTTTTACAAGTGCTGCTTTTTATTGCTCAATTGTCCCTATTTATAATGATATCTATGCTCTTTGTTGAGCATTTAGAATTAAGGCACTGGTTTTTTTAACTATGACCAAATAGCTTAATGACCCTTTGACAGCCTGAAACTTTACAAAGATAAAGAATTAGAAATCAGTTACAACTTTTTCTTGTAGCATGGACCTAGGTTAACCTCCCATACCTTAACGAAAAAAATTCAAGGTTGCTTCATGTGCATGAGGTATCCCTGAACAGCCAATTGTTTACGGAATTTTGTAACAAAATTGACATACCTTTTTGGTTGGAGCCGAAAAAAATATATACCCACAAGCAATATGTTTTTTTTCTATTGATGATTAATGAGCATGGGTGGATCTTAAAGAAAGTTAACAGTAATCTGAATTAACTCCTGTATTTTGATAGAACAGTGCAATTGAAAATGGTGTTTCGGACGTTACATTTTCCGTAAACAATGTAGGCCCTCATTTAACCCACTAGAACAATCATTTAATGAGATTGTTTATGGTTTGAATAAGCTTATTAGTTACTCCAAGTCATTAAATTAAAAGAAAATATAATTTAATTGTAGTAGCGCTTATATTATAAATATATTCAAAATTTGAAAAAGTTGTCTCATTTTCCGTAAACAGTTTTGTAACGTCCGAAACAACTTTCAATTTGAAGTAACAGAAAATATATGAACTGCAGGACATATCTTTCGTAACATTTTTTAAACATTTCATGGCGGCTACCCACCAAAAAAAAAGAAATTTGCAATACATCATTGCAATACTATTTTATAGTTAAAACCAACTTTCCGTTAACTGTTGTAACGTCCGAAACAAATGTAACGTCCGAAACAAAAAATACCAAATAAATGATGATAATGCATATTTTAGGGTATCTGGAGTGAATAGATCATTATGAAATAAGTTATTATAAGTCTTAACACAAGTCAAAACACAAATCAGGTCTTTCAAATCCAATAATTTTGTGTAAACTCAAGAAGGGTGTTTCGGACGTTACACTATTTGATTGTTAACACATAGTTTGCAAATTTCAACTAATTTTCGATCATATGTGCAAGTTACGATTTCACAAAGCACACTCCTGTTAAAAACACTATTTTGATAATTTCATTTAGATCTAAATATAAGAATATGAAGAAATATGATGCAAAAAATCAAATTTTCCGTAAAATATCTAAATTTTCTGCAAAATTGACTTATAAAACATAAATATTGACGCCACACTTTGTGGTGCAAGGCATTCCTGGCTGCTTTAGTATATCCTGAATTGTAATTTATCAGAAAATATCTCAATAAAAGTGACTCATAAAAATTATTCAGCCATTTTAACAGCACTTTCTGTTATGCTGTTAGCACGTTTCGGATGTTACATTAAACTGTTAACAGACATTTTCATACTTTAACTAGTTCAAATGAGGGGCAAAGAGAGATGTGAGAATAGCAAATTTCAATTTTTCAACCTCTCCTCTTGCTATTTACATTGCTGTGTGTTTGTTTGCAAATCATCACGTTTTCATTTTTTTACAGAGGTTGTTCCAAATTATGTCATATAACCAAAGATCGTATGGTCAATCTAAACTATTTGGTAGGTTACAAAACCTCAAAATCACCCACTTAAGCAATACCCAGTGTACATGTACATGACACAGGTATAATACAGGTGTATAAAGTTGATAAAATCAAGCAAATTAAAATGTTTTTCTAAAAATTTATGGGAAATATGGATTTTCATTTGAAAATACCTTTTAAAAAGGGCACTCAGTACAACTAATCTGTGTAGAAAGTACATACATGTATAAAAGAAAAGGGCATTACCAGTAATACCTTATTTAATGATCCTAAACATATACATGTAGTATCTTCCTCAAATGTATGCATACATACAAAATGTATAAGCTAGTGTAGGATTTATTTTGAACTTCTGAAACTCCCCTTCATATCCATGATTCATCCCTTTCATATTAATAGGCCATCCCTCATTCACATTCACCCTTTTCATCCACCATCCTTTCATCTGTCTATCTCTCTCTCTCATTGGTTTCAATGTTCACCTGATGCAGTCAAGCTTAAATAGTATAATTTACATATACTATGAATATTCAATATATACCCTTTGTTTATGTTTGAATATTCAAAATACTTTGTGATGTTGATTTATACTTGTATGGGACTATATGAATATTTATTGATTTATTCTACTTTGCATGGAATGTATGTTGAATGCTACATAGAATGCTGTAATGCTTTTACACCGTAAAACCTTGTCAGTTAGCTAGTAGTTATCAATCCTACAACATGTCTGCTGGGCTGCCTCTGTGTTAAGAGTGCTAGGAATTATCTGTTAGAACCGCAACCCTACACTAGTGTGAAATATAAATGGGCTGTCCGTTTTTGTTTTTTTTCCTCTACGAAATGTCAAAGTTGGGGGTGCGGCGCTGCGGCCTTATCGCCGGCAAATACGGTACATGTTTAACCTACACTGTATATTGTTTGTCACCTGTAATATAGGCACAGCAAGAGTTAAGATCTATCAACAAACCAACTGACCAACCAATCAATCCATCCATTCATCAATCGGTCATCAATTAAATAAATAAATAAATACTTGTTTAAGAGCATTAAAACATATTGTCGTTTGAAACAGCCTCCTAATACAAACAGGGGTAAAGGATGATTGTTACTACAGTAGTATTATAACCTAAAACATACACAATTTTAAAATACATCAAAAATGTCTCATTCTCGAGATGTACATACATTAGGATTCACTTATTTCTTATCACCGTACTTACATGACTGGGGGTACTTTTTTATAGTTTTATTTTTTTAAAGATTTGTCAATGTTTTGCTGACATACATGTATGTGTTAGTGATATTATTGAATGACACACTATATAGTTGAAGGCAAAGAACATTAGCAAGCTGATCAAACATCTATATTGTAGAGTTTGTAGAAATTGATGATCTCATTGAAATGTTAACATCGTGTAACATCCGAAACAAACCATGGTACATTTCACACTGTTGTTCATAACATGCAATAAAGAGTATGTTTCTAAGTGAATTTTCTAAGGATTTTTGATCACTACAATTGCTATTAGCTTCATATTTCACTCTGTTAGATCACATAAGCATTTTTAACTACCGGTACACGTTCTTGAAATGAATAATATACCTTACATAAATTGAGTGGTCGATGAAGACAAACTTGGTATACATGTATGTGCTAAACTAATTAAAACTGCACAGTTTTTTCCATAAATGTTACAGAAGTATTTTTCTGCAAACAATTAATGTAACTGAGGTCAATAATACCCAAAGAAAAGCAATTAACTTGAATAAAGTTATAATGATAACAGTGTGTAACGTCCGAAACATCAGTGGTGTGCCATATGAAAATTATTAGGCAATGCACTGGTTCCCAATTTTTTTTGCATGTATTTACCTTATATCATCAGTTGTTATAATAAAATAAGTTTGACCTAAGAAAAAAGCATTTTACCTATTGAAATAAAAACTTGTTATTGTCAAAACCCTAATTTAGAGCTATTTTTCACTTTCAAGGGATACAAAATCTGTATTTTTCAAGATAGAAACTCAACAATTTGCATGAATAATCTCTGAAACATATTCTTAAAGACCCAACATATTTAACGGTTTAGTTAATAGCAAATTAATTTTATATCACAGTTATTAGATATGCTATAGTTCACAATAAAATTGTAAAAACTCAAAGTATTCATATCTGGTGAATAAATAAGGAGATAGATTAAGGTCCAGAATTTGCATTTCTCAAAAATATGATTAGTCCTGATCCTAAAAATACAAGTTTGAAGTGAGTAAACATAATTTCATTTTGGACCCATTTGTGGACACATTTGGTATAAGTTAAAAAAACCAGTGCCTTAAAAACCCTCCGGCGTGTGATTCAACCCTCTCTACATTGTATTCCACTTATAGCTACACTTTTTTTCTCGAAATGATAGAGTTCAATAATTTGTTTGGCTAGTGACGTCTCTTTTACTTCGTGAACTCTATTTTGTCAAAAACTGAATAACAGAGAGGTTATCATTCATGGAGTGTAAATATGCACAATGGTACCCATTTTAGTATTTGAAGCGAATGCAAAAACAGGCGCCAGATTATCAAAAGGGGGAATTGTAAAGAGAAATTTAACTCTAAGAATACTAGGCATAATAATGTACGGGATTCATATGCAGGGTCTGTGTAAGAAATGCTTTAATGGCACTGTATGGGTTATTATCACAAAAATGTGCATGCAATCAAACGCAATCATGCACAAAACTCAATTGATCTACGATAGACTTGAAAGGTGTTTTGCAGTCTTTCCAAACAATGTACATATTTTCTTTTCATGATTTCATGATACGGTAACCCTTTACTGAGTTGCAACATACATCATGTAATCGGGAAATAATCAAGTCTACAAAGCTGAGGCTCACATATATCGATATTTGGCAAGGGGAAAGACTTGTGTTATTCTGACTAGCTCAACATTCAAAATCACCTGCACAGTTTCTTATTTATTACAGAATTTAGCAGTCGGAGCATAAGTCTTTCCCAAATTGACGCATGTAACCGAGCTGACCATTAAACTAGAAGAAGCTTGCTATTTAAAGTGCAACAGTTTGCAATGGGGAACAAATTGTCCATGAATTTTCAAACTTGTCTATTACATTTCATGTATTGTATGCATTCAAATTTGCAATGTCATTTCATATCTATTTTAAAATATGAATATTCCTCACTTAACAATGATTACAAAAATAATAATAATGATGAATCTATTCTATTCGTATCATCAATTTGTTTGCAAGTATGGAATATGTAATAAGTTATGATCTATTTTACTGTGTATTATTTGTACTTGTCTATATCTAAGTTTTGTTGAAATCCTTTTTAAAACTGAGCTTGTAAAAATTGCAATGTAATTTAGCTCTCTGGGTACCATTTTGCAGTTGTCCTAATAAAAACATTCTACTTCTACTACTACATATGAAATGAAAGTACATGAATTTAAATATGCTGCTGCATGGCTGCAAGAAGCCTAGGTGCAGATAACAATTAAAACAAAAGAGAAGAAATGGAATATATCTCTTTCAAAGTAATCTATTTTAATCGTGTCTTTAAAGCGTCGTATACAAATATATATCGACGGCACCTGAAATTGAAGTGTTTAACGGGTCAGGGTATTCCATGACCGATGGGTAAGCCAACAAATCCGTTTATGAGTTTCGCTGTACTTGGAATCTTCCCACTAAAATACGAAAGTTTCAAACATTTTGTTTTAACCTTTCCAACAAGAGAAGGGGGAGGGTGCTTTATTCCCTTTTTGGAATTCAATTTGATACAATTCTTTCTCTTTTCTTGCTCTCTCGATTCGCCATTAAAATATGCATGGTAAATATTAATACGCATTGATAATAATAATAATAATAATAATAAGCATTTCTATAGCGCCGTCTATCTAGAAATTCTATTCCGAGGCGTATTTATTATCACCCCGGCTTTAGCCTATAGCTGCCATTACAACGATCCAGCATTTCAAGGAATTGATTCCAGCCAGGTACCCAATCACCTCACCTGGGTCGATTATGGCAAATGAAGATTAATGCCTTGCCAAAGGATATTAGTGCCATGTCAGAGATCGAACCACAACCTTGACAAACACTTATGTACCTAAATCCAACGAAACAGATTAACATTATCAGAACAAGCACCAGGCGACTGGACTGGACTACCCAGTATACTTGCTTGGACTGATAATTAATCTCTTGACCGAGGGCACTACACCACGTCGACTCTGTTTCAACAGAGACTTCCATAAAGAAGAGTTCGTAAAATGTATTTTTGCTAAGATATGTCAGATCCATGGACTGCAATGAAACGGATGAATACGGTTGATTGGAAATATGATCATCTTCGCCTCTGTTACCGTGGTCGCAATAATCATTACAGTACTGGCCACATCATCGTCGGCGTCGTCGTCGTCGTCGCTGATAACACAATTACGGTTATCTTCAGTCTGTTTTGTGTCTTAATCTTTACCACACTATCATTAACGTACCTAGTGCCATAATCAGCGAAAATATTTGCTTTTTTCATGAGTAATTCAATTACCAAAGGAAAGGAATCAGCGGCATCCACGAATAGCTAGTATTTCAATTAATTGTGTGAGATACGTCATTAGGGGGCAAATTTACGCTTCTTTATTACGAATTGTGTTATAAAAAAATGTAAAACGTGGACTGCTTCTTTGGTCAAGACTATTTCCTTCCTTGGAAATGTTTCTACATATTTTCATGTGAATGTATGTCTCCTTGAAAAGACAGATTGAACAAACGCTTCCAACCTTTATTTTAGAGTGAATGGGAAGGGGGAGGGGTCAAAAATGCACGCGCTATATTGATTTAAATGTTGACGAGTGCCAACAATTTGATGAAGAAAGGAGGAGGCAACAGAGAAATTGAACGGTGGAATATGAATGACAAATATTTGAACTACGATTTAGTTCACTGCATAGGACTTTGGAACTTGTTGAAAACGACAAAACTAACAACTGCAAATTGCGGGAAAAAAATCAGTGTGTTGTATGCGTATGCTTGTAACATGCATAATGCAACTGGTTTGTTTGCTTGGAAAGATTTCGAATCTTAATCGTAACATTTAGAAGTCGAGCGTAATGAGAGAAGTAGATGATCACAAGGAATTCAGCTATACTAGGATGTCTAGTAAACTTGTGCTTCTTCAAGTATGGAGGTCATAAATCAACAGCTGCATGAAGTAGTATTGAGAGGTAATATCAAAAGCGTCAACAAATTGCTAAAACAGGGTTCTAATATAAACCAGACAGACCAAGATGAATACCCATACTTACACGTGGAGGTCCTATATGTCCAGAAAACTGTCATCGAAAATCTCATCAATCAGGGTAATAATGAAGGTTGGATTGCATTACACGAAGCTGCCAAGAATGGTCATCTTGATGTCACAAAATATCTCATCAGCCAAGGATCTAAGGTGAATAAGGGAGATAACAACGGTTTGACTGCATTACACTATGCTGCTTTTAATGGTCATCTTGATGTCACCGAATATCTTATCAGTCAATTAGCTGAGGTAAATAAGGGTGATAATAGGGGTTGGACTGCACTACACCGTGCCACAGGGAATGGTCATCTTGATGTCACAGGGTATCTGATCTCTCAAGGAGCTGAGGTGAATAAGGGTTGTGACGACTGTTGGACGCCTTTACACCATGCTGTTCAGAATGGTCATCTTGATGTAACAAAATTTCTCATCAGCCAAGGATCTGAGGTGAATATGGGAAATAATGAAGGGTGGACTGCATTACATAGTGCTGCTCAGGAGGGTCATCTTGATGTCACCGAATATCTCATCAGTCAATTTGCTGAGGTAAATAAGGGTGATAATAAGGGTTGGACTGCATTACACAGTGCCACAGGGAATGGCCATCTTGATGTCATCAAATATCTCATCAGCGGAGGAGCTGATGTGAATAACGACGTTGTGACTACATTACACATTGCTGCTTTCAATGGTCATCTTGAAGTCATGAAATATCTCATCAGTAGAGGAGCTGAGGTGAATAAGGGTTATGACGACGGTTGGACGCCTTTACACCTTGCTGTTCAGAATGGTCATCTTGATGTCATCAAATATCTCATCAGCCAAGGAGCTAAAGTGAATCAGGAACATAATGACGGCAGGACTGCATTACACTGTGCTGCTTTCAATGGTCATCTTGATGTCACAAGGGATCTGATCACTCAAGGAGCTCAGGTTAATAAAGGTTCTAACGACGGTTGGACGCCTTTACACCGTGCTGTTCAGAATGGTCATCTTGATGTCATCAAATATCTCATCAGTGAAGGAGCTGGGTTGGATAAGGGAACTACTGTGGGTTCAAGTGCATTACACATTGCTGCTCAGAATGGTCATCTTAATGTAATCAAATATCTCATCAATCAAGGAGCTGAGGTGAATAAGGGAAATAGTAGGCGTTTGACTGCATTACACAGTGCTGCTTCCAATGGTCACCTTGAAGTCACCAAATATCTCATCAGTCAAGGAGCCGAGATGAATCAGGAAGAGTGTGACGGAAGGACTGCATTATGCTTTGCTGCTTTTAATGGTCACCTTGATGTCACCAAATATCTCATCAGTCAAGGAGTTGAGGTAAATAAAGGAGGAAGTGAATACACTGCATTACAAAGTGCTGTTCTCAACGGTCATATTGATGTCATCAAATATCTCACCAGTAAAGGAACTGAGGTAAATACGGGAAATAAAGACGGCATGACAGCGTTACATAGTGCTGCTCAGGTGGGTCATCTTGATGTCACCAAATATCTCATCAGTCAACTAGCTGAGGTCAATAAGGGTGATAATAGTGGTTGGACCCCATTACATAGTGCTGCTCAGGGGGGTTATCTTGATGTCACTAAATATCTCATCAGTCAAGGAGCTGAGGTGAATAAGGGAGATAACGACGTTTGGACTGCTTTACATATTGCTGCTGGGATTGGTCATCTTGATGTCACGAAACATCTCATCAGTCAAGGAGCTGAGGTCAGTAAGAGTAATTGTCAAGGTTGGACTGCATTTCATATTTCCGCCCGGAATGGTCATCTTGATGTCAGCAAATATCTCATCAGCCAAGGAGCTGAGATAAATAAAGGAAATAATGACGGCAGGACTGCATTACATAGTGCTGCTCAGGAGGGTCATCTTGATGTCACCAAATATCTCATCAGCGAAGGAGCTGAGGTAAATAAGGGTGATAATAGGGGTTGGACTGCATTACACAGTGCCACTGAGAATGGTCATCTTGATGTCATCAAATATCTCATCAGCGAAGGAGCTGAGGAACATAAGGGTGATTATAATAAAAGTTTATATATTGCTGCTGGCAATGGTCATCTTGATGTAACCAAATATCTCATTGGTCAAGGAGCTGAGGTGAATAAGGGAGGTAAGGGCGTTATGACTGCATTACACCTTGCTGCTCAGGAGGGTCATCTTGATGTTACGGAACATCTCATCAGTCAAGGAGCCGAGGTCCGTAAGGGTGATAATGAAGGGTGGACTGCATTACACAAAGCTGCCAAGAATGGTCATCTTGATATCACCAAATATCTCATCAGTCAAGGAGCTGAGGTGAATAAGGGTAACAATAGGGGTTTGACTGCATTACACATTGCTGTTCAGAATGGTCACCTTGATGTTGTTATAGTCCTTCTGGCAGGGGGAGCACGTTCCGACACTGGAGACATTGACGGGCACACACCTCTACACTTTGCTTTATTCCACGGGTACCGAAGCATCGTTGATCTATTCATCAACCATTCAAATTGCAAGGTAAACATATTAAAAACACACTTCATGTTGAATTTATCTACCATTATGTGTTATACATGACTGTAGAACAACAAGTACTGAAATTCAATGAAGTAAATATTAGTCGAAGTTTTCCTGTCATAATTATGTTCAGACTTGATCAGTTCGATTTTTGTAACGTCAACAATATCCATTACCGGATAATGATTAAAACACCAGTTAGACTTCAATGCTGTTTCTTAGACTTCACGGACCAATTACAAGGGTCGCTTAAAACGTATTTGAATCATTGCTAGTAATTGATCACCTGGCAGTACATTTGTTCTCTGAAATTCGGCTTTTATACTAGCATTTAAAAAAATGAATTCTCAAGTTTTCTTGCCTCGTATTTTCTTATGTCCAGCTCGAACAGAATGATTTAACAGGTATCCATCTTGCCATCCAAGATGGTCATACCTCCACTATTGAGAAGTTAGTTTCTGAGGGAGCTGATCTCAATGTCCAGTCAAGTGACGGCCAGACGTGTCTCCATAGAGCCATTAAACTCTGCTACAACAGCGGCAGAATTATGCATGACACGGAAACACTAAGAGAGGTGAGTTGTACCCCAGTAACACAAAGAGACTGACACCAGACCGACGAGATTCTGAACAACAAATTACGGTACGGCCAAATATTGGTCAATTCTGGAGTCTACATGGAGTCGTTCCGGCGGTATCACTGACATATACTGCTCCTCTAGGTCATTAGGGAATCCTAAAATATGATACCCGTGATTGGTCAAAGAAAATGTGTACATGTATGTTGGTGTCTCGGCGCGTGTTTGTGTGTGTGTGTGTGTGTGTGTGTGTGGGTGTGTGTGTGTTGGGGGGGGGGGGGGAGTTTACAACATAAATAGGGATTTCCACTACTGTAAATCCAAGAGGCAGCGTTTAACTATGCGTATGATGCTCAATGTTGCTCATTCACCCTGGCTATATTGGTGAACGATACTGTTCTAATACAAAAGTATATTTTTGACTAATGTTCCAGATCTCTAATGAGTATTACAAGGGCGAACTATCTCCTGAGATGGCCTTGGTGTTTTATCTCCTTGAGAATGGAGCCAAGTTAGATGTGAGGGACAAGACAGGCAACCTACCAATCCAATATGCCAAGGACGAAGTGGTCAAGCAGATGATTTTGTCGAGGTGATACTTTTAAATATATTTGTTTGTAAACCAAATTCGTTTCTTTTTAATGTATGGATTTTGTGAGAATTGTATTTTAACGCATAGCCAGGTCAAGAAATGTGTATTTTTTTCTTTTCCTAGATTATGCTAAGATAAGAGTATCTTTCTTTAAATAATGGGCCTCGAAAAGTGTCTGACAATAAACAGTTGTTCGATTCATGTCGATATCATTTAAGTCGTTTTTCATACGTTGAAACAAATACACCTTTTCACAGCACAAATTGTATATAAATGACTTACATCGACTTTATTACATCTGCACTGATAAATTTCAGATTACCATCTTTTGAGGAGATCCAGTCTTACCGAGGTAAGAACATCCTTCAAACAAAAACAGCTTTTCTCAGTGTAAATGCTAAACTATAGTGCCTCTAATTAGTTCTTATCCATAAAGTCACATCTTAAAATCTAGCAATTTTCATTGTTTTGTTGCCATCCCAAAGAAGAAGGAATTTAATAATTCATTGTCTGGGCCATTTACTTAATCGCACACACAAATCACTCAGGTACTCCCTACTAAATACTGCATTTGTATTTATGAAAAACTGAGAGTAATTTTTCATCAATTACCCAAATACGAGCCATGAACTTTGGATGAGCCCCCAATTTAAAAAAAGCATATACAGTGTGAGTAAAAAAAAAGTTTACACCTAGAAAATTGCTAATTATTTAAAAAATCATCTATGAACAGTAAATTATTATACATCTTATGAAAGAGTGTTTTATCCCAAAATCACTTGGTATCATTTTTGTGTGGAATGTGTTCACGCTTGAATGAACAGGAGGCTTTGTTTGCGAGAGTGCAAAAATCGACTTGCTTATGTGATGTTTGAATAAAACAATTGGGATTTGGGTATTAAATTGGTTTTTGCAGATCCAAATAACATTCCTTACACAATTAATCATGCCACACATATCAAATATCAACGAACATATGTGCGCGCGTGTGTGTGTGACTTTTCTTCTAAAAAAGCATATGCAATGCATTTCATTTGATACATTCAATTCATTCTCTCACTCCGCTAATCTCAACATAATACATGTTGTAGGCATCACTTTGGCGCAAGTCGATTTTCGCCCTTTCGCGAACAATGCCTCCTGTTCATCCAAGCATGAACACATACCACACAAAAATGATACCAAATGATTTGGGATAAAACACTCTTTCATAAGATGTATAATAATTTACTGTTCATAGATTATTATTAAAATAATTAGCAATTTTCTAGGTGTAATTTTTTTTTTGACTCACACGGTATAAATAAACAGATGGATATAAATAAAGATGCAATACCGATAATAAATTTTAGATTTACCATATAACCTTATTCAACTATAACAAACCAGGAGGTAACGTCAGTGTTTGGGTAATTAACTCAACTTGTCAGTTGTAATAGAGTGAATCCTTTTTGTAAACAGAAATGAGATGAGAACTATATTTAGATATTGGTATATCATTCCAACGACTATCCCGATCTGAATTTACAGTTACTTTGTCGATTATATCTGTTCTTATTACTGTGTCATTTTCCTTTGTTTAAAATAAATAACAGCTGAACTATCAATGCCTGCCATCGTCTCTGTTGAAGTCGAAAGGAATACCAGTCAGGAAATTGAACTAGAAGACCATGGCTTATCAATGTTGATTCCTCCGGAGGCTGTTCATCAGAGTGACCCGTGCAAGATTACTTTAACCCTCTTACAAGACCCTCCAAGTGTCGACATCCAAGATGATGAATCAGTGATCTGCTACGTGATCAGATGTGATCCTCCAAACATGATCTTCCACCAACCTGTTAAGATCAGGATCCCACACTATCCCTTGGTCATGAACCCTGATCAAGTGAAACCAAACATCGTTTCCCGTGTATTGTATCCAGGCACAGGTGAGTCCATTTGGTTAGATTAAGAAAATTACCTACATGTAATACTAGGTTAAATGCAAATTGATGATTGATTGATTGATTGATTTTTATTTCATTTCATATAAAAAAAAAATGCACAATAAAGAACATAGTAAAGGGGAAGGGTTGAAGGGGGAGTTGGTGCTGTTTGATATTGCTCCTTAAATTCAAAACCATTCGAAATAATTACTCTTGACAAGATCAACCACTATGGATATAAATATTATTTTGATGTCAGTATACATCTAAGGTTTCACTATTGAAAGGACAAATTGGCCCCATGGTATTGTCAACAAAAACGCATTTTTGTTTTGTTATCCACTTACACCAGATGTAACAATAACAGTAAGAAAAAGATCATCCAGCTCACCACACGAACCACCATACTGCAGAGTGTACAACAGACATCTTGAGCTGTACATTGGAAAATGTGCTGATTGGTGGGTTCTTATTCCCCTCGAACAACGGATGATCCAACACCAACTTATATGCACTCCATACATCCCAGACAAGATAGAGAGAGGACAAGAGTTTCAAGTTCACCTGCAGATGCATGCGGACCTTCCTGGGATGGAAACGGTCAGTAAAAAGCACCTGAGTATTTGCATCAATTTTTGAAATGTATTACCTACAACTACTCCGCGATGTTTCACCAGTTCCTACTGGCTTCTTCAGGCAGTCTGATTTCTGTTTTAGGGGAAGCCCGTCTTATTGCTACGCATTGAATCAAAGTCTTCATGAAACTGTAAAGGAATTGTAGTCAATGTTTACTTGTTTTAAATGATATAATTAAAAACTGCAATGCTATCATATCTCGTCCCGTATTAAGCAAATTTGCTCCTAATGAATAATACAATTGTCTGTGTCTTTTAACATCTACATAGAGCCCTTCGTGTAGACGGTCAAATACGTTTTGTATAACTCCCAATGTATGACTTTAGGTAAGATTTTAGGGAATTCTCTACCAACTTTCCTTGTCAATTTCAATTTTTCTTTGATAGGGTGAATGAGAAACAAAGAAACAAATTATGAATGAAAGTTTTACCCAACTATAGCATCAAGACACAGATGTATTCAGCCCGCAATTATTTGCACAAGTGATATCAACCACTTTTGTGTTCACGCAATTGATCATTTCCTCAATGTAATCAAATTTGATATACAAATATCTGTTAAGTGCCTCGTTGCAAATCATTTTACGAATACTAATCAGAATGCGGATTGCATACATTAATTGTTGCTATGTTGTATAAACACATTATGGCTTCTTCTAACGAACAACACGTAATGTATGCAATTCGCATTCTGACTATTGAAATACATTATTCATAATTGGTGAATGGAATACTTTGTAACAAAACACTTCACAAAGATGTGTGCATTACATTCGATTACATTACGAAAACGATCCATTGGAGAAAAAAAAAATTCACAAACGCTTGGATTGTTAAAAATCTAAAATTATTAAACCTTCAACTGTTTCTAGGAGTCAGTATGGATGTTTAAGAACTGGGAATTCTCACTGCCCATACATATTTAGAACCACTTCATTCTAAGAGTGATAAACTAATTAATAGTTTTCTGTTGAGGTTCAAAACATTTTCTCCACCGAAAGGAACTTGCGTTTTCTCATTATTGTGTATTGACGATACCTAGTCTCTACCTATGAAAAGGATATACGAAAGGAGAAGAAGCAGCAATCGTACCACAAGAGCCATCGCTCCGTTCCCTTCAGTGTTGAATCTAAGTCTGGTGACATCACAGTGACGTGTCATCGAGAGGGCGACCAAGTTGATAGCAAGGTAATCAAAACTCAAAAGGATTTTTATGACGTGTCAATGTTTACTATAATAATCTGTAGCAAATATACACTGTTGGTCATAATGGTGGAATATTTATTTTTACCCCAGTTAAGGGAAGGATTTAAAAAAATTATTTATTTCTAATAGATCTAGATAATGGCATACATTCTCAGATTTTATGTGTGCTACTATGCTAATCAGCTAGGGAACCTACGTCCTTAAATCATAATTGACAGTAATGAGGATTAATGCCTCACAAAAGGGCACTAATATAGCTGATCGACACGATTTTTTATCCTGGGGCCTTACAGTAACGAGGCCATTGTTTAGCCCCTGAATCATGACTGTACGCAGTGTTTGCTAGGGTACGCGGCCGCCCCCACAAATCCCCCAAAACGAAGAAAATGCAATAAATTGTCAAAAATTCATTGCATTTTCCCCCGGCCCCCGACAAGAAAAATTTCTTTGAGTGGCCATGCCTTGAACCATAATGCATGGCCCTACAGAGGAATTTTTCCTGTTGGGGGCCGGGGGAAAATGCAATGAATTTTTGACAATTTATTGCATTTTCTTCGTTTTGGGGGATTTGTGGAAGGGGCCGCGTACCCTAGCAAACACTGCGTACAGTCATGATTCAGGGGCTAAGCAATGGCCTTGTTACTGTGAGGCCCCAGGATAAAAATCGTGTCGATCAGCTATATATTAGTGCCCTTTTGTGAGGCATTAATCCTCATTACTCTCAATTATGACTTAAGGACGTAGGTCCCTTAGCTGATTAGCATAGTAGCACACATATGATTAAACAGTCACGTAAAACAAACACTCGCAAATTAATATTCAATACAATCTTAGAATGTATGCCATTATCTAGATCTATTAGAAATAATTTTTTTTTTTAAATCCTTCCCTAAACTGGGGTAAAAATAAATATTCCACCATTATGACCAACAGTGTATAACGTTTGTGTTTTCATATCAAAGGCTATATTTGATGATCAAGCTATTTTTTCTTCTTAAAATTTACTCAGGTTTAATTAAAAATGTCAGAGATAAAAATGTTGGAGGTAAATATGTCAGAGGTAAACAAAAGGGGTCTGTCTCTCCTTTTACCCTCTATTTTTACCTTTGGCATTCTTACCACGGAAATGTTTACCTCTGACATTTTTACCTCTATCATTTTCTGGTATTCTCACGTTTTACCGTTCTTACTTTGACGTATTTCCCTTTAACATTTTGTATGTGACATTTTTACCGAGCAATGTTAATAAACATTCCCTTTCAATGTTTGATTAAGTTATCCGACACGAACATCATCCTATTGATGCCTAAGGTTTGATGGAGATGCAGTTTTACACCAATGATGAAGAGAGGGGCGTTTACCATCTATCATAATATTATGAATTAAGTGCTACCATACGCACTCCTCTAATTGGTACGTTTGGTACTCTTGGGGAATGTATCCATGGTAAACGCAATCGCATCTTCTTAAACAAACAAAAACTATATTATATTACCCTCGCCTAACACTTATTGAATTATGTGAAATGTAAAATTATGACATTGACGTAGTTGAGCATTATTTGTAGGGGAAATACAATAATGTATTGAAATCGCCCTTGAGCTGATTTATCGAAAAAAAGTTGTGATAGTGTAGGTAACAGGAAATTTACTCATCTCGACTTCGTCGTATTTTTACTTGTAATGACATTGTTTTTAATTTAGTATTGTTATTTTTTCTTTAATTCAATATCACAGGTTCTCTCTTTGAAGGATGTTTGTGGCAAGATGAGACACAACATATTGTTGTCTGTGACTCCTACCGATGATGATGTCAAATTCACAGTGATAACCATTACAATTACACAAGCTGGAAGACAAGAGGTGTCTCAATCACTTGATTTTATCATCAGACAAACGGGTATAGTTAATCTATATTTATCAAATTATCAGTTAGTTCGTGGTTAGTATTAAACTCAAGAGTATGATCAAAGAAAGAACGTGAAATATTTGGATAAATCTCACAAGAAAAGATTCTGGCGCTTAGAGATAATTGCATCCGAATGCAATGTTTTTCAATAAGCAATGAATGCCTAAGATTATCCGAAAAATTTAGCCAAAATACAGCTCGGAATGGGTTTTTTCATTTTTCAATTGGCATTTACGGTCATGAAATACGAAATGCGGGCATATGTTCATTCTCTTTTTTGTATATGTTCAATTTCACATGACTCATTATACATATACTTCTACTTCTATTAGTTTAATCATTAGACACAGGGTTCAGCAAACTGTTCGAAAACTAGAGACCATAAGCAGAGGAAGTTGTATAATATTAGTAATGATAATAATTATAAAAAAAGCTCAAGTCATTCTTGTATTTTCTCTTTAATTTGCCCTTTCTTCATTTTTTTTTTAGATGGACAGGAATACCTTTCTCCTTCTGAGCCCCTTTCATTTGTTGGGTAAGCTTAAAATCATACATCATAGATGATAATGCTGTTTCGTTTGGACAAAACTACATGTACATCAGCTTTATCGGAATGGAATTTTATAATCTTTAAGAATAATCGTTGTGGAATAAATCCAAACAATACTTCTGTTTTTCATTTTTAGGACCTGAAGAAAATAATTATAAATTCAAGTACTTTTCGTATCTCATTATGTCTACGTTGCAGAAGGTGAAAAGAAACGTATTCGATGACATTTCTCCGTTTCAACGCTCTGAAAGAGCCGATGAGGCAATAAGAATTTAAGTTGCCTTTATAGATTGAAATGAATGTAACATTTGGTCCTGAGTTGAATTTAGGCATTTGTCTAGTAAATAGATAACAAAGCTGTTTTATTTGAACAAAGCTACATGTAGGAATGAAACTTTATCCTTTTTAAGAATTTTGAATACATTAAACCAATACCTCTGTTTTCTTTCTTCACTTCAAGACTTGACCAAAATAATTATGAATTAGAATAGATCACGTGAAAGACGACCAATTTTGTTTCCCCACCTCATTATTTTTAAACTTTGCAAAGGCGATCAGAAATTGATTCGGTAGTCTCCGTTTCGATTCCGTCAAAGATATTCATAGGGCCAATGAAGCAATCGAACTTTTGGTTAATTTTATAAATCAGAATGGATGTAACATTTGGTCTTGAGAAGAAGTTCCTGTATCAAATTGTTTGATGCTATACCGGTACATATACACTATGAAGCCATTGCCTTCGGAACATTTGTCGTGTAGTCATTATTGGGTCTATAATGTATATGGACAAATATAAAGCAATGTCCTGCCATAATTCATTAGCGCCAGGTTGTTGTTCATACATTTACAACCATCGTTTTAAAGTAGTTTCAACGAAGCAAATTTATCAGAAAACCTTCACTTTGTCTTGCAGTGCTGTGGAAGAAGTCTTGAAAAGTGACCTGTCGGACATTGATGTCCTTACAATAGCCCAAACAATGACAGTAGACCAGTTCTATGATTTGGGAGTAGCTTTTGGTTTCACCATACAACAACTGGATGTCATAGAATACAGGAGGTTCCGTGACAGAGAGCAGGCCATCTATGACATGTTGGTGACATGGAGAGAGAGACAACCGTCCGGCCAAGCAGCAAAGGAAACCTTCCTCTCACTCATGGAATCTTTAGATCCACCAGCAGAAGGAATCGCCATATCAGGTCTGACTTTTGAACAAAGTATCGGTTTGTATTTCTAGTTGATGTCAATTTAAAATGAAAAAAATTACTCCCCTATAATACACTAGAAAAAAATAATTAGAATCAGGATAACTTTGGATCATAAATATGGTTACATGGCAAATTGACACCCATTTCAAATTGTATTTCAGTGTTGTGTGCTGATAGAAGTTAGGGTTGAGGATAGAATTAAGAATAGGTTTCAGTGAATCTATTCCGAGACGCTTATGAAGCATAACAGTCAATAAATATGTTAGAGCTGTAGATAACTGTTAATAGTGCATTGGACCAAGGGCTGAAATGTAGTGAAAATTAAGTATTTGAGTTATTTCGAGATATTATATACAGTCAAACCTGCTTTAGTGACCACCCGTCTAAAAATCCCACTTTTTGTGTTTCCCTTGGGCGGTCGCTGTAGACAGGTTTGACTGCAATACACAATACCGGTACATGTCATTTTATTCTACAACAGAGAAAACATAGAAAAAATAGTGGGTGGGATATCAAAAAAACTACTTTTCTAGAATTCGCACATCATACACGTAGAAGGGAGTGTGAGAGAAAATACATGACTTTAATTGGCTTGGCGTATTTAAACGAGGCTAACATCTAGTTTTATTTCATTTTTTAAAAATAAATTGTTTATTCTTACAATCTTATTCTTTATTTGTTTTTATGTTTATATCTTTATGTTCTACTTTTGCCTCACCTACGTGCACCAGACATTGGACTCACTGGGTAAGATTCTAATTTATGGCAACTAAGGTGTTTATAGAATCGATATTGTACGTGGGTTGTATTTATTACCGCCAATGAAAATAAACTGGCGGCAGTGTTATCAATACAATTTTTTACACAAACGCCTGATGATTACAATTGGGAAACTAGACATGGAATTCGTCACAGAGACGAATTAGGTGATCTGCTGCTTTGATGGAGACATAACACATGTAGAAACCCAAAGGAAGATTTGGTCTTTAACAAAATTACACCCTCCACTCATATAGTATGCCTATGTACAAGCTCAATTAGTAATCAAGGATGTAGAAACATTAGAAATGATTGCCATGACTATTGTTTAGTATAAACTGTTACCATTAAATTAATGACAGGAATAGGCGAACAAGCAGCAAAATAACATGTCGTTCATGAAGTTAAATTTCTGATTATTTATTATACAAATATGTTGGATCGTAAAGAGCAGCAGGAAAAGCGATGTTGACGGTCGAGAATCGATGTTCCCGTATTTTGATCAAAAACGTACCAGGTCTGAAACATTTAAACTATCCATGACGAAAACATGACACAAACTCAATAGGAGATAGCACGTACAAGTAGAAACCATAATGGCAGATTTTGCAGTCTTCATCTTAAATCAGAATTTTTACTACGCTCCCGTCTTCTTAAAAAAATAAATAATCACAGAACATTTGTAGAGTAAATTCTAAGCTACAACATAGTAAAATATGGGAAACATTAGAGAAGGGATAGACGGGATATATTCAAAACAACAACGGCAAATATTACCTAATCAAATCATATTCAATCGTTTTTTTTTAATTGGCACTATGTTAACATCAAAGCATTCTAACAGCAAACGTGATACATGAAATCGCATCTACAATTCATACCCTATCAGAACATAAAAAAATAAAAAAAAGGGGGGGGGGGGGTAACCAGCCATTCTGAAGAGTTATAGAAATTAAAAATAGGTACTTTTTTAACCACTTTTGGAAATTTCTGCAAAAGCGTGCATGCGTCAATTTTGAGGTTAAATTAATGTTTATGAGCTAAATTTAGTTCAATAAAAGCAAAACGTGACTTAAACATTGCTAAGAATAGTATCAGCAACACAAAACAAGTGAAAAACTTGAATTAATACCATCAGTACGGACGGCACGCACAAGAGCGTCTGAACTTGCAGTAAATTAGTCCAATAAGCATCTTGACCAATTTTTGATTTTGAAGCACGCGTACGCATTCGCCGTGACGCTTGAACGTACATGGTTGTGACCAAAAGTGTACGCATGAAATCAAGTTTATGCATATCACATATCATTCAGAAATGACAATGTATGAATGAAATATGGTCAACATTGAAATGGAAATTAACAAAAGAGAACAAGATTTACACACGCGCACGCCCACATACCAGTACCTTGAAACTCTCAATATAATATCTCGGTGAGTTGATGCATTACTTTGAAGAAGCGATGAAACTATACGTGAGGGTTTCTTGACTTATGACTTTATCCAATGATACAGAGAAATTCCTGACAGGACACTGCTCGCGTTCGCCCGTCAGATCAGACCGGAAAAGTTCTTTGAGATTGGCGAGAAGCTGGGATTCAACACGTCAGAGTTACAACACATTGAACATCGGATACTATACAACAGGAAAAATGCTAACATCCAAATGCTCTCAAGTTGGAAAGCATCTCAGACTTCAGGGCCCGAAGCAAAGCAGACACTGAAGCTGGTTTGGGAGTCTGTGCAGGACGTTTCGAAAGCAGAGAAAACCAAGGGTATCATAAATCATGCAATTACAGTCTTCTACTGCTCTCAAGTACAACATAAGAAGGAATCATTCAATTTTATCATTTTGGAATAGTTGTGGAATAATTTATTGGCCTAGTGAATGTATACGACAATATTTAGTAAAATCACAATCTTGTATTCTACAGTTATATATTGATAGTATTCCCCTTTGTAATTAGCTTAATTTAAATTCAATATATATACACGTTAAAAAATAGCGATTGGTAGCTTAAATGATTATAGAGTAGCTACTATGTGAAATAAACATTAAAATGTATTTAAACCATGACTACTGGATCCAAGGATCCAACACCATTAAAATAAATTTAAAATTGCATTTTTAAATGTGAAATACTGTGCGGTGCGTGTGGGGTGGGGGTATCATGCAATATTTCATCCATTGGTACATGTATTGTATCGGCTTCTTATTTGATGAGGATATAAATTGATGTCGGTATTATTAATGGGATCATTCACATTAATTATAATCTGTCAGTACCACGTGTCAATACTACTTTATGAATATTTCATTATATTTCAGATAGTGGAGAGGGCATTGCTCTCTTGAATACGAAAACTGCTGGCACATCTCAAGCATTAGCTGAGGAATTATATCAGTAAGGTTAAGTGTTCATGAGTCTCGCAATCTAATTTCATGTGCTGATGCTTGTATTACAGCGGCATTTCTTTTCCCGCTCACCTTCGTAAAATCAGTATGCAAATTAACATTCAGTTAACTCAGTATTGTGCGAAATTGAATGTTTGCTTTGATCATAATTCCCATTCCCAAAGTGAAATTTTAACTTCTGGTTAAAATTTTAGGGTCATGGGTCATTTCATTTTGAAGTGTATGATGATATTTCAATTCCGAAACACGCGCCAAGAGCATCCGATTTCGTGCCTGTCAGTATGCAGCAGACATTCATCAATCTCGTTATAGTTAATGGGCATGCAATGTTGACACTTGTGCAATACATTTCATCAATGTTAAAACGTAATCAAGTTATGTCTTTAAGCATGTATTTAAAATTCTTTGCAAAATTTTGCACACGAAAATAAAAATGAATGCAATGAAAGAATAGATCCTGTAGGAAAAGAAGATAAAAAGCCATACGTACAAAGACGAAAAATGAGCGCCATATTTGATAAGAAATAGAGAAGGCTGCAAATTATGTTCTACATTGAATGTTCAAAATGTGGCAGCCATTGGCGCAAACGAAATTGGAATACGGCGGGAAAACCCATATTCCAGTCAAGATCGCCAACAGGTAATTTGACAAAAATGAAAACTGTTTGAATGAATATGATATTTACAGTGTACTACTACTCGCTATTGAATACATACATTTCTTAAATTTGTGGTGTAGCTCACTATACTCTCCTGCCAATTATAGATAGGGACAATTATCTTTAATTTTCATTTTTGCTTCCGACTGCTATGACAAGAAAAATTCGAAAGATTTCATTTAGAAGGTGTTGTGGTATAGTGGTTCAAGTTGTTAGCTCTCGATTATTGGGTTGTTGATATGAATCCCACCCATGCGAAATCATTACAGTTTGCTCAGCATTGTGAGCGGATGTGAGCATCAATACACAGGCGGCAAAGCAGGTTTTTTTTTAGACATGAAATATTATAAAGGGTGTTGGGTATCAACATGTCCAGAGCACCTCACTAGTTCTACGTGGACTACCTTGGATATAAATAAATGTATATACAAAATGGCCGCCGTGTATAACTAATGTTGAACGATTACTCAATAGTGTCTGACAGTGAAGTCTAGAAAGTCAAAGGGTTTCCTTGCATGATTTGAATACTGGGACACTGCTAACGCTTAAATTTCTCCGATAGGACAGATTGGGTGTCCTCTAAATGAAAGATAATTCACTAAACGTTAATAGGTACAATGTACATGAACTTCAACGTAGTTCAATGTACAGATGATAACTAAATTAGTTTTGTCATCATTATGTGAAAAATTGATCTGTCTCGATGTATGTTTCATGACAATATGACACAATAATGCTTACATCTAAAAGTATTCAACACATGCCCTAATTTAACCAGTCCACTTTTCATTTTTAAGTAACGAAAAACTTACAAATTTTTAAGGGTTTTATAATAACCTAGTGGTTAACTGTTGATTTTTTTATTTTTGTTTGTTGTTTTTTTTTCAACAGAGGAACTGCGGAGACCGAGAAGAACGATTATGACAATCTTCCGGAAAAGGCGCAAACTGATGGAACAGACAGTGTAGAGCCAATAGACTACGCCTTAGGTGAGATACGTTTTATGCATCTGAGGCAGGTGAATATTTTTACGCAAGAACACATAGGTATATTCACCTACAAATTAAGAATCTTTATTTTAATACAGATCTGTGTAGTCAGCAGTGATTATGTCGATCAAGATTATTAACAAAATATATATATCTTATAAATGATATGGGGTTTTCTTTATTGTGTGGTTTGTGTCAAATATCTCTAGTCCTAAATATTACCTTTTCTCATTTCCCAAAAGCAGGACTAGATTTCCCCAAAGCAGCGCATGCGCAAGGGCCCTCAGGAGGACAGACCATGACACATGAGCCTACAGCAACCACTAACCAACCTCTTCTAGATGACAAGTCCTCCGAGAACCAAGGTAATGTGGCCGGTGGAGGTAAAACAACTGTCGGCCTATTCAAATATGATATGCGTTGTCATTCAATAAAATCGGTTTTGATAGAGAACTCCCAAACAAGAACGTACACATGACACTGTATCGTAAAAATGCATTGTTATATGGTGAGAGTATGATCGCTTTTAAAATTTGGTGGAAGATGAATATGAAAAGAGGACAAACAGACAAAATGTTGTTCACTTGATTTGTCACCTGACCTTAACTGAGACATCGACAGATAACATTCTTCGCCTTTACTTAATTAAGGTTATACACGATTTCGCCATCAAGAAATTTACTGAATACTTAATTGAGCCCTGGACACAAAGGAATCGGAAAGAGAGCTAAGCGGAAGAATAACTCAAAACATTATGACCTGCATACAAGTATTTTGCAAACCTGCAACAGCCGCTTTGAGGTCAAGAAGTTTGTTTTGCCAGGTCCATAATTTCATTATTTTTATTCCTTCATTGCTACCAAAAGTTGTATTTCAAATACAAATACCACGACGAACAGATACATAGCACTGGTAACAATAATGTACACAATGAAACCGTATATCATGATACATTAGTGATATGAATAACAATGTTAACTCTTTATACAATATTGTTTAATGATTGTGGCGCACTTATGCACTCACCGCACCTTCATTTGTTTAAGTGTGCGCATATGGGTGTCCTCGGTCTGAGGATGAAGATTGAAGTAATGAGTAGGATTATGGTGACGATGATGATTATAATGGCAGTGATGCTGATACCTCAGTCACACCGACGAGACCGATACCAGACCGATGACAAACCAAACAAACGATGACATTACACACAATGGCTAAAAATAGTTCAGTTTGGAGTCGGTCTTTTGAAAGGTCTGCCGGTGTGACCGATGTATGATGGTGGTAGTGATGATGATGTTGACGGTGTTGATGATGATGGTGTTGGTGGTGGTGAAGATGATGATAATGATGATGGTGGCAGTGATTGATGATGGTGACGATTTTGGTGATGATGGTTATGGTGATCATTGTATAACTCTTGAAAACATGCTATTCAAGTAAATTATATAATATTTTACAGTTGAGAAAATTAACAATCTTTTAGTACTCTACCAACCTTTATTTTTCAGATGGGAAGAAAATCCACTGGGATTTTTTGACAGATAGTCCTCAAGAACTTACGCTTCAAGATAATGAAGTATTAATATCATGCGGCATCAGATTCTCACCTTCTGGAGTCAAGCTCAGCGAAACTATCAAGGTCACATTGGACCATAATGCACATTTCACCAATCCAAGACGTGCAGAGATCGTCTTCTACACCCGCAACAAAGGTATGGGGCAATTACCTCGGGGACCTCACAAAAGTTTCTGCGACAATAATTGTTCCGAGCTTTATTTCTTCAAAGTTATAGGCATTCGGTTATGGTAGCAATGGTTAGGTTTAAGATTGGGGATATGGTTAGGGTTAGGTGTTGTGTTAATTCCATGGTTAAAGTTAAGGATTGGTGTATTGGAGGAGATTGAAGCGGAGCAATAGTCGCAGGAGCAAGTTCATATCCAATTTACTGCAGCTCAAATGCATTTTTCATCTAACAAACAAACAATTTTGACATAGAAATATAACACGGAATATAAGTAAAATTATTGTTACATTTCAAAATAGGACAAATTCGTGTCACCTTAAGTTTCCTTTTATTATTTGATGTTTTTTTAATTCAGTAAACTTAGTTTTAACTTATTTATGGACCAGAAGATGATTTTATGGAAACATGGGGCATATGCCCCTATCCTCGCCCCTCTCCCTCCAAATAAATAAATAAATAATAATAATAGGGGGAAAAGGAAGAAGAAAAGTAATTGGCTGATGACTCTTGATCTACTTCATAGTGAAAGTTGATGCATGCATATCTATATGCTGCCTCTCAATAATGTGTTGTATTATTAAGAATCACCAATAACATAGCATTTGTCAAAAATAATCCAATGACAAGTTTCTTGTAGACCTAATATTTATGATATAATCTCGTTGTTATAGACTCAACAACTTTTCTGAGAATTCCCGCATCCACCAATGGTTGTCCACGTTGTGACGTCAGATCAAAGGACTTGGATTTCTACGTAGATCATTTTAGTGATTGGTGGATTGTGGCCGTATTCACTCGATACTTCATTGGAAAGAGGGTCCGGTGCACGCCATATATACGACCACCTGTCATGAAAGGGTTCACGCACTTAGTGCTACTCTGCATATATGACGATCTCGTGGATGTTATTGAGGTGAGACAGAGATAAGGGCGTTTGGCCGTTGAAAATAGTTTTAAATGGGGGGAGGGGGGTGATGGGTTGTGTGTCGGAGCAAATATTCTAGCAAGTGAGTCGAAAATATAACAACATGCAATTAAAGAGGGTCCCCAGATTTTCGCATTTGATGCCAGGTATTCTTCACTATTTTGTAAACAGGCATAAAGATAAATTAATTAGAGAACGAGAAAAAAAGTTATCATCCCCCATAAGTTATCTGAAAAGAAAGAAAAGAAAGTTAACACATTTCTGGCTATTTCATGATTCATGACGTCTAAATTAGTTGCTGTGCGGGGGGAGGGGATAGGGACACATTTGCTCTTTTTTAATTTAAAGAAACAATGTCCCTTTTACAGCCAACAACAAATTCTGTAGAACTTTGTAGGAATTGTGAATATGTCATGTATGTCATGTCTGTGAAATTTAAACGTTAGCAGTGTCCTAATATTCAAATTATGCAAGGAAACCCGTTTACTTGCTAGACTTCTTTTTCAGACACTATTGAGTGACTGACTGGCTTTTTTCTTCTTTGGTAATAACATAAATAAAATGATCTGTAAAGGGTACATGAGCATTTGTCTACATCAATAACCCACTTCTTGTAATGGCCAAAATTAAACTGAACGAATCTTTGTGCAGCATAAATCGTACGACCATTCGTTACAATGGTCTGAAAGTCAGACGATTACTTACTGGCGCTATAGCTCTTAAGTCGATTGGATAACAAATAGTCGTTATTTTCCCACTTAAAGACATTTTCAAGCCCCCTCTTTTTAGGGAAGTTCTAAATTAGTTTTATCTTTTAAATGCCGTTGGAATTTAATCTTTTCATATTTTGGGACTGCTAATGGGACATCTATAGTACCTTTAATATCTAATTAATATCCTAGAATTGTAAAAAGAAAATATATATTTGTTTATAACTATTCATATGTAGCTTTCTCTCTTTCTTTATGTATACATACATAATATATACAAAGAAAGACATCGAGGGGGTTGTCTTCTTTACCATCCATTATGTTTTGCTCCAACAGAAAATAAACGAAGAAATGAAGGAGTACAGAAAGCTCTATCCACCCCAGCCAATGTTTGTAGAATGGAGGTATGGTGATATCAATATCGAGTTGTTCGATGGCTCAAAGGAAAATAAGGAGAACATTGACAAACAGGTATATTCTGTGTTTCAAAGCTAGGGGTATATCGATGATTTAAAAAAATAAACCATTTTTTAATGCAATGAAATTTAATGCAGAAGCTTAATGTTTGTCTCACCTAGCAACAGTTGAAGTACGCTATTCGCATTCGGACTACTCGAATATAATTATTCGTAACAGGCGGATGAAATAATCTATAACGAGGCACTTATCATAGATTCGTGCATCATATTTAATAAATTACGAATATGGTCGATTGAACACACAGAGAAAAAAATGGTGTTCTTGGGGAGTAAAACGACATAGGAAAAATTGGGCGCCGCTTTTACACCTTTTAGGAAGTAAAACACGGAAATACGCAAGGGTGTATATTTGAGGATGTTTTAAATTCAGGTTATGCCTTTTAAGTTGAGAAAATGAGAAAATGAACTCAGATTTACTTGAATTCATTCTTCTTTTAAAATAGATACTAGGTGAAAGGGATATGTACCTCTTTGAAAGTAAACAGTTCTCCTTTGAAGTGAAGCCACTCGAGTCGGGGGCAAGCCAAAGGTTCCTCGAATTCACCTTGGATCAAAGAAAGTCTTCTTCTTACCCTACCCTGATTCGTTTCGACTTGAAATATGATGGTATGTATGATGGATGAGGGACCACAAGCTGCACACTTTGATCTGAAAGTCTAAAAGTCTTCTAATTCCTTGAATTAAAGACAATGTCTTGTGAAACTTGGTTGACTTATGAGAAAAATTACGACTGACAAATGTCAATAAAGTACGTGTTTGATTTGAAGTAACTTTCGATCCCCGGTTAAAATTTGTTTAACAAAATTAAAGAGTTCATAAGATACCCACATGTAATAGCATGAATGCAATTATTAACTTTGCAAATACTATCAAATGTGAATTTTACCTCAATTTGAAACTGTTGACGATCAAAATGTTCAAGAAGGGACATATATATTTTGACAGATAACCTTGTAATGCTTTTAATTAGCTTATTCTAATGGGGTCCTAGGAATAATATATATGTATAAATCTTACTGTTTTGTGGGTCATATATTGAAGAAAAAAATAAGAACAATAACAAAAGAAAGTTCAAAATTATGACAACCAAAACATAATATTTACATACATTTTTCTTTAGCATAAATAATCTTTATGAGGATATAACAAGACAAATTCTGCATTAGCCTTCGCGTAAAACCAGTGATGAATGACTGAATACCGACTACGATGAATAAGGCATATAAAGTATACAACAGTAAATTTCATTGAGATAAAGGGTATTTCAAACACTATCATAACATGAAAATTGCATTTAAAGCTCAAGATGTATGTGTCATGTGTCAAACGGGGTTTAGTCATTCACATATTTCTACAGTAAATCAGGAATTTGGAAGAGAGCGGTACTTCAAATAATAGAAGCGACCCCCATAGCATCTCTTAAGAGTATCAATTATTATTACTAGTCTTTTAAGTTGTATGCTAAAATTGCTTTAAGACCAGCCTTTAACTGATTACACTCTGTTTTAATGACATTCCGGAATGGACCTGGCTTTTATATATCCACAAACTCAATTCTCTTTTTTTTTTAATAACGTGAAAACGACACCAGCAGCAGGAGCAGCATTCTCTACCATGGGTGCAGGATCACAATCAGCAGAGGTGTCAACGCTATCAGGGTACTTAGCCAATAATTAATACATATTTTTTCAAAGAGCAGGCTGAGTTCTGGTAAAAATAAAAAGCGCTTTGTGAGCGTTCTCAATCTTTGCATGTCGGTTCGGAAGAATATCATGGTAGAAGTAAGAAGTGGTAGTATTAATATAAGTATTGGTAGTAGCAGAAGTTTTACTACAGGTAGTACCAGTAGTGGTATTGTCATCAATTTTCTTTTTAGTATCTGAAAGTCTGAAATCTAGAAAATCATTCCTAGACAAACAATTTGTCACTAATTCTGGCTTGTGCCGTGACTTGACTGTTTATTACAAGCCGCTTGTCCAAATTCATTGCCCGTTCTCTTGCAAGTGTCTTTCCTAATTTATTTATGAAATGATTTGTATAGTACAATTTCGAAGATTTAAAATGTATTTCTTCTCTGGGGGAGGGAACTAAAAAGAATCGGGGACTTTTTGTTTTGCCTAAGCATGATACTACAATTTTACTTCTTAAATTTCAGTCCATTGGATGAACAGAAAGTGACAGATGCGAATATCCTGAAACTAGCAAGGCTTCTACCACCTACTCTGTGGAGCCCTCTTTACGTTGCTCTTCGCATCGATTACAGCACCGCTGAAGGTATCAGAGAGAAGTCTAAAGAGATATCTGAGCAGTACATACACCTCCTTCAATTATGGAAATCTGCATCAACTCGGACTATAAAGGATTTAAATGCGATCCTCATCCAGGCAGAAGCAGGAGGACTTGTAGACAAGTACTTGGGATTAGGTGTAAAACCAGAAATAGAGAGTAAGAGAGAGTATTAAGGGAGAAAGAGAGAGAGAGAGAGAGAAAGGAGGGGGCGAGGCAATGTGAAAACAATTATGAAACATCCATGTCACACACCTTCTCCTTTAATACTCGGTGACCCTGTGTGTTATTATAAGTCAGATGCTGTCTAACACCATACAATAAATGGACATTTGTCATGCAGCAGAAATACATTATTACAAATATACAAATATTTCAATCAATATCAGACGCATCTAGTCAGGTGTGGGGAGCGAGAAAGGGCTGCGGATCATAGTTATTAGGTTAATCTTTATATATTTATATATGTTTTATGTTGATTTTGTTTCAATTCATGTTTGTTATATTGTTGTATTTATGTGAGCTGATAATAATAGTTATCCATTTAATATCGTTCGTCACAATGCCGTTAACGCTTGAGAGTTATGCAAGTTTCGCTTTTTTCCGTTTCCTTTTTTGGGGGTTGTTTGTTGTTTTTGTTTTTTAGAGGCGGGTGTTTGTTTTAGAAAGCAAGTGCGTGACTCCCACTACAGGGTGATTATTCCATATACATGTACATAAATCTTAATGAATACAGTTCACTAAACACCGAAATATGTCTATTCTTCTTTTTGCAGATATTTCCAATAGTCGGTTGAGATCTTAAATCATATCACTTCGTGTAAATTCTACCTTGTCAATAAATTGTAGAGATTTATGTTTTTATTTTCATGACTAACCCGCATTTATTGACAACTTCAACATACAAACATATACTCTAGTATTGATTTTTGGTGTTTTGCAGTGTTTGGTTGTTGTTGTTGTTCGGTCAAGCGATGTTTGATAAACCCCTTACTTAACGCAATGTAAATACCTGTTGTGTGTATACGTTCACTGTTTATAGATGCTTGCATCTTCTGCCGATATGTTAGTCTTATACATGATATTCTGTGTCACATTCGCGGCAGCTTATAACTTAGCATATAATACTTTTTGTGTAATTACCTTTGGGGGCTTAATATCATAACGCTTATTTGTAAATGTTGTGTAAGTAACCATGTAAGTATTTAAATGTATATATTCTTTTTTTAATTATTTTTGTCTACGTACTTTGTTTCGTGTAATACTCATTCTGCACCCCTATAACGTGTTGTTATATTTGGTTTGTGCAGAATTTCAAGAACTTAAAGATTTACCAGGGGCGGTATTCTGAAAGCTCATTTAACTTGCCTTTAAAATCTTCAAGTTAATTGGGTGGTAATATACATCTATTCAGTATTCTAAAAGCTCACTTTAAATTACATTTTAAATCCTAAAGTCAAGTGAGCGGTAATATACATCTAAATTGGTATTCTAAAGCTCACTTAGCGCTCATTTAACTCCTGCGTCACTAAAGAATGCCCACTCCATCTTTTTAACCCATTTCTGTAACAAAGAAAAGGGATGTATGAATTTCGCCAATTTCAACATAGGAAAATCGTGTAGTGAACCATAGCCTGCGAGTCTCGGTTTTTAAAGGGCCATGTGATAATGACAATTTGCTTGACTTTAATCACCCACCAAATGTTTAAAAGTGTAATTGACACCGCTCCGTCGTAATGAAATGGATAAGGACATTCTTAATTAATCAAAGGGATCATCCTTCCAATTGAACCTCATTTACGTGACATGAAATACAGTAAAAGAACGTAGTGTCGTTACAATACAAAGGGCCTAAAAGACATGTAGGTCTTTTATCTTTTTGAAATCAATTGACTGCTTATACAGTTTTCAGAATAGCAAACTTCTTTTGACTCCGCATTTAAATACTTCGCGCACTCCACAGCCGTCTTCATTTAAAATGGCGCCCATGTCGGCGCATGCGCACTCTTGTAACCGTGAGAGGGTTTATTGAGCGCTAAGATATGTATGTGTTCATGTGTAGATATAGGCCAATTTTATTAAAGTACAATTGCGTAGACAAATCTTACCATGTAATAAACTTTCAAGATGCCAAATATGATTAAGGATATGACTTCTTATTGCAAACATGAAACAAGTGATGTATATTTTTATAAAATGGCATCTCACGAGGCAATTCCCGTGAAAAAAAATCTAAATGTGTTTTATCTGTTGAGCGTAACACATTATTATTTAGACAGTTTTGCTACTGCAAATAGTATCATTATGTTTGGTTTGTATCACTTAAAGAATACATGTCAAATTGAATGGAATATGTGTGACAACGTCTCAAACCCTAGGCCTAAATACATGTGTATATTATATAATTATATATGTATTGAAGCACTTATGTGTGTTTCTTCATGCAATACTTGTTTAAATGTATTATGATTGTTATTGTATTTGTAAGACTAATGATATTGTTTATGTATGTTCATCTTGATAATACTAAGCAATGTGATGAACCATGTATAAATAAATGAATAATAGAGGAGCATGATTTGTCACTCATCGAGTAAACATGGTAACAGACCTGATATCTGAGGCAAAGTTCAATCGTTTTCAATTCTCAGATCATGCCCTACGGGTGGAGTGAATAATAGTTCTTCAGTTTAAAGAGCCGACATGAATTAAAAGCGAAGTCTTTTGATGAGCGTACCATTTCATTCCTCAGAGATCCCTATATACAACTTGTAAATAAACCTCGTTTGGGAACATTGTTCCCTCTCTCACACTAGAAAACGGCGAATAGTCATGTACAATTGCGTAGACAATTCTTACCATGTAATAAACTTTCAAGATGCCAAAAATGATATTATGCCTTTATATTGCAAATATGAATTAAGTGTTGTATATTTTATAAAATGGCATCTCGATGACATCACGAGGCAATTCCCGTGAAAAAAATCTAAATGTTTTATATCTGTTGAATGTAACACATTATTATTTAGACAGTTTTGATATTGCAAGTATAATGTTTTAGCAAATTTGTTATGTTGGTTTGTATCACTTAAACAAAAATACATGTAAAATTGAATGGTATATGAGTGACAACGTCTCGAACCTTAGGTATATACATGTGTATATTATATATATATATACACTCTAAATTACAGGGATTTAAAATTTAAATCTTAAGCCGGATTTGAATGAAATTAAATCCATAAAGATTGATTTTGAATCTTAAAAGATTGCTAAACTATAATTTAAATCCTTATGAGGATTTAAAAAAAAGAAGTCCCAAAAAGGATTGCTTTTAAATCTTTATCAGGGTTAATTTTAATCTAGAAAGATTTATAATATAAATCTTTTGAACTTATTTTTTAATCCTTTACAGATTAAAACTTTTTAATCCTAGCGAAGATTAATTTTAAATCCACATCGATTGGTCCCTACCTACAGTACATGAAAGATTTAAAAATAAATCCTATAGATTTAAATTTAAATCCCTGTAATTTAGAGTGTATATATATACATATTGAAACAATTTTGTGTTTTTCTCCATGCAGTATTTATATAAATGTATTATGATTGTTATTGCTTTTGTAATTATAAAATGGCATCTGGATGACATCCCAAGGCAATTCCCGTGACAAAAAGAAATCATAAATGTTTTATATATGTTGAAGGTAACACATGTTATTAATACGCATTGTTTAGACAGTTTTGCTATTGTAAGTAGTATTTAAGCAAGTTTATTATGTTTTGTTTGTATCACTTAAAAATACATGTATAATGTAATGGTATATGTGTGCAACGTCTAAAACCTTAGGCATATACATGTGTATATAATTTATATATATATTGAAACACTTCTGTGTCTTTCTCCATGCAATATTGTTTAAATGTATCATGATTATTATTGCCTTTGTAAGTCTAGTAAGATTGTTTGTTTATGTTTATCTTGATCATATTATGCAATGCGCTGAACCATGTATAATTAAATTTTTAAAAAAATAAAGATTTGAAAGAGTTCTGGCTTTGAGACAAAAAAACAAATTTATTTTTGAACCAGAATTGATTGTTCTTGCAATGTTCCTCTCATATATTGTGCGTACAAATATTATTAAACAAAATAATAACCAGAGATTAACAAACGGAGCTTCATATGTGGGCTTGGGCAGTAAGTACATAAGGAAAAAATACTATTAGTAGATCAGACCTGTCATACAACCATCACATTCGGCTGCGGTTCTGTTTTAATACACACGTTCTGTATTTTCCCCCGAAGGCCCGAACCATAGCTGGGTTTGTGTTCGGTAAATTGATATGCTAAAAACCTGATAAAAGAAAGAAGAAATAAAAACAAGTTTAAAGAAACCCAGTGCGTACGTCCTCATACGTTTCCCTGCAATGAACCGAAAGAAACATTTCAAAATCAGTTTCGATCATATTTGAATACATGTATAATGTGTATTGCGTTAGTGTATTATCCGTCACTATTTCTTTGTGCAACAGAATATTTGCTCAATTAAATGTCTTGAAAATTCGATGATATTCATATAAAAACATCCACGAATGATTTTCCACCGATCTGCTGCATTTAGCAAAGATCATCAATATATTGGAAACGTTCAAATTTGCATAAGAAAGAAACAAATACATCTACTAGACTTACTAGTAACATCGATGGTTTAAGCTTGAAATTATTTAAGATAGGAGTACGTATGTAAAGTCTAATGGATTGACAAGTGTAGACCAGTAAGTTTCTAGTCATGGCATCGTTGGAAAGATATTCAGTCTCTTGACCTCTGACAGATTCTGAAGACAAAGGGGTATCACTATCCTGTTCCTCCATTATTTGTCTCTGCTTGTTATTAGCAACTCGATGTCACTACACTGCCACTGCTATTCATCAAACCTGCAAATCAGACATGCATACACTGCACTGGAACTTGGCAGTGATGTAGACCGGGGATGTAGAATCTAGAAAAGAATATTCTCATCAGCTTCCTTACTAAATACTATATAGGCGGGATGAGCTTGAAAAGTCGAATTGACCCCTGCACCTAGGAGGCCGGGTTCCAAAGTCTGCTATTAAAGCAAATCGAGTGAGACAACGCCAAAATCATCCAACCAGGCCAGAATCGCCTCAATCGCGTGTATATATGCATGCATGAAGTGCAGTGTACAAGCCACTCGGCTCTGGACAGTGCGACACGTCATGTGACAAAGTGGGGATTCCCAGGTTAACATTGCGTCATCAGTGTACATGTAAACATTGAAGACATGAAATCGCGATATTTGTTTTCTATCATATATAGTTACCTAGTTACCTGTAGTTACCTGTCTTCACGGGCTCTAATTTAAGACGTAGTCCTATAATGCCCACCTTCTTTCATTCAAAATCCACTGCATGTGATATCGCTTCATTATTTGCAGATATCAATCCTAACATGGAATGCAGACAGCTTTGCTGTCTGCTTAATACTTAAGTCTTACATGTAATCAATAATGTCATACATGTTCTTAATAGTCATATTTGTTGTACTTCGCTGAGAAAAATGCATCAAATTGACCTTTGAAGGCGTTGATCGATGCTGCTTCTACTGCCGACTTGGGGAGCATGTTCCAGTGGTCAACTACTCTGTGCGTAAAGCTGTTCTTTCTGATGTTCAAGCGGGCATGTTGCTTCTGAATTTTCATACTATGGCCTCTTAGGTTTATGCTTGCTTCCTTCATAGAAAATAGGCTATCTCTGTCCACGTCGTTGTGACCATTCATTATCTTGAATACCTGGATCATGTCACCTCGAAGACGTCTGTAGGCTAATGTTGGCAGGTCAAGTCTCTCCAGCCGGGTCACGTATGGGAGATCTTTAATGCTTGGGACCATTTTTGTTGCCCTTCTCTGCACTTTCTCCAGCTTTGTGATGTCTTGTCTGAGGAACGGATTCCACACACAATTTGCATATTCCAGGTGGGGTCTGACTAATGTTTTGTGCAGTAGACAAAACATATCTTCATCCATATATAGTATCAAGCTCAACTGGTATTTTGCAACGTGAATTGGGAGGGTGAATTATACCATACTACTGGGAATCCCAGCATTAGTCATTTACTATGTATGCCTCGGATTTTTGAGCAGGCAAATCAAAACACCGATTTCATCGAGTTTACGTGTACTAGCTCTCTCTCTCTCTGTCTCTCTCTGACTCTGTGTGTGTGTCTCTCTCTTTGTCTCTGTCTCTGTCTCTCACACACACACACACACTCTCTCTCTCTCTCTCTCTCTCTCTATATCTTTCTTTCAAACTACCTCACCCCCCTCACCCCCTTCTTCTAGCTCTATACCAGAGAAATGCTATCCCCTAAATCACCCTTGTTTATATCTAAATACATGACACGTGTACTACAAGTATTTGTATATTCTTTGAGTGTTTCAAAGAAATGATAGGAAAATTCAAATTATTTTGAAAATTGCAGCTAGGTGTGTATGTCTGATGCACCACGAAAGACGAACTGAGTCTTGTTTATTTTAGAACTCCAATCTTTGCTGGAGAGAGCAATCTAATCTACATATAGTATCAATATTGACTGAGTTTTCCTAGCATAATGTCCAATAGTTAGGGTGATGTCCCTTTTAGCCACACGAAAGGGATTTATTTAAATACATTGAAAATGTTAAAGGTACTATGTCCCATATGCAGGCAAAAAAAAAAAAAAAAGTTTAAATTCCAATGTCATTTGAAAGATAATATTAATTTAGAACTTCCTTCAAAATGTAAATGTTTTTTTTTTTTGGGGGGGGGGGGGGGGTGGGGAGGGATAACGATCGACCGTTAGCGTTCGAAACGATTTTGGGATTGTAGTCCTGTTATGAAATAGTCTGATTTTCAGACCCTTGTACCGAATGGTCGTATGATTTGTGCTGCGCAAAGATTCAATCAGAAGTGGGTTACTCATGTACCCTTTACAGCTCATTTTCTGTATGTTATTACCAATGTTATCACCAAAGACAAAAAGAAGTAAGTCAGTCGCTCA